>VXAX01005553.1:0-128101 GCA_013399835.1 Leptocoma aspasia
CCGTCCCATGCCGTCCCATCCCATCCCCAGATCATCACCAGGGGCTTGCACCTTCACCTTTGCTGGGGTCCCTGTTCAGCCCTCCAGAACTATGTGATGATTAGTGACCTGAGACCCTTCCCTTCCCAGCATCTCCCTGAGCTTTGCCTGTGCAGTGTTGCAAAGACTCCAAGGTTAACAAGAGCAAACCTTTTTCCTCTCCTTCTGTCTGCAATGCTCCCCAAAAGGTTTAGGAAGACTTGCTCAAGAATTATTTAGGAACGACAGATGTGCCTTCTTCACAGCCTGATGTGCAGGGAGGTGTGCCCGTGATGTAAAGGTCACCTTTACAAAGAGAGGTGGTGCTGGCAGCCCTCTGGCATGTTCAACAACGTATGTGCCTCCCAGGGTTTTGGGCATGTGGGTGTCACGGCACTCACCAGGAGCCCTGAAAGCAACACACCACCTGAGCTGTGCACACAGGGGGGTTTGGAAAGCTTCCACAAGCCACAAAACTCACTGTGACTTCTGGTGAGAATATCTGCAAATGTGATCCCAAATTCTCTGTGCTCTCAAGTATTTTTTCAAGTACATAGAAAAATATTGTCCTTTTCCAAACTTCCGCAGTATTCCAAAATGCAACTCTTGCTTTTCTCAGGTCTGTCTTTAAAGCCAGAGGGGGTGGGAATGCTTCCTTACACCCACAGACAAATGTGGCTCATGCGTAGGAAAAGAGAGACTTTACAAAATAACACCAAAACACCTCATGTGGTGTTGTCACATATGAGAATACAAACACAGCTTTGGTGCAAAACTGTTTTATGCCAGGGAGTCTGGAAGTAGCTGGTGTAGATAAATGAGTTTCAGAGGCGGTTAAGTATGTGCATATTAGGTGAGAAGTCTTATGCTCAGGAGAACCTTACGGCGCTGCCTTACACACATTAGCAGCTGCAAAAATCACGAATGTGCATTTAAAAACAGGAATTGGAGGAAACTATGTTTTTTTTTTTCTTCAGCATGCATGGAGAAAATGAAACGTTTTTCACGCAAACTTTTCGCGGTGCCTCGTTCATTCTGCATACTCTGTGCATAATACCAGTCTTATTAACCTCTGCCTCCTGCACTCACCCATCAAGTACAATAAAATGGCCCCTCTGATGTCCTTGGTCTGCAGGGAGTTTCCAGAAATGGCATCTGTGCTGACATTGAAATAATCTGCAGTCTGAGGCAAGTATGCAAGTTATTGACGAGGCTGCCTGGCAGTGGTGGTCAGTTCTGTGAACTGCTCTGTTCTTGTTTACTTAAAATCCTTTTCCTTCCTCTCTTTATTTGAGAACACAGTATGGCATGCCACAATGCTATCTCATAGCAGTCCCACACACAGAAGGGCTGGCCAGGGACCGTGGCCCGATATTCACAGTGTCACAGAGGATTCATTGCTCTCTCCTCTTCCACCAGAAGCTGTGGGCTTTCACTGCCTCTGAAAATCCGGTTTCTGCTCTTGGTCTCCTGGCATCAGTCCCACAGCAGGGTCACAGTGAGAGCAGATTATACCCACCACATGACAGGAGTCAATTCCTACTGACTCCAGGTAGCCGGCGCTGCCACCGTTTCAATCAGTGCGCTGGTAATTAAAAATTGGTCAAGATCCAGCCACTTCCACCTGATACATTGGGCAAAAGCGTCTGGATGAGATGGACGAAGGGGTCCCGAGGCACAGATGGCTTTTCACAGGTCCCGCACAGCCTCCACGGGGAGCTGGAGCCCTGTGGAGGCTGTGCACAGCTTAGCCCGTCTCTTCCAGCAGCCTGCAGGGCAGGAATGAACCCAAAAAAATGCACACTGGGGACCGCACCACAGCGGGGGACCGCATGGACTAGAGCAGAGCAGGACACAAGCAGGCACGTAGGCAGCAGCAAAAAGTCATGGGGCTGAATTTGGCCATCCTTCAGTTGATACAGACCACAGGAAGAACAGCTCCATCTCACAGTAGCTCCCTGCACTTTTCAGTACAACAATAAACATGTATTTATACAAAGACATCAGCATGAGACTTTTCTCTGATAGCGCTTGTAGTCTGCTGTGGCTGAGAAATACAGAGCATAAAGTTAAACCCCCGGAAACATCATTTAGCAAGCCACAGTATCTGGCCTCTCAGCATACCCCTGACTGCTCCCCAGTTATCCCTTACAGAAAGAGGTACAAAACCAGAACAGGGAGCCACTGTTGCCCAGACCTTGTGCAGCCACTTCCAGCCTGTCAAAAACCACGGCTCAGTCACAGCATATTGAGATAAACCTGGCGCTCCAGCTTTAAGCCTTTGATCTTCAGCTGGTTTGCAAAGAGAGAAAGAAGAAAAAGGTTAATCATAAAGAGCTGATGGAGAAGTTGCTGGTCAGATAGAAAAATGACAGATTCCCCTATAAGCACATGCCTCCCAGAACAGGAGCTTTTACCAGAAAGCAGTTGCCTCCCCATTGCAGGAAATGGCTGCATGACAGGTATTTCCAGAGAGACAAGCAGATTAAACTAGTTTTCCATTTAACTTGAGCATTGGCTCATTAGGGATACCAAGGAAGGATACTGCTTGGTAGGAGCTCACAGCTCTAGTGGGTGTTTATAACACGTGTAGCGTGATTTTTCCAGCTAAGCTGCAATTTCAGTTTCTACCCTGAGGATTACACCCAGAGAAGTTAAGAGGGATGCAGAAAGGTCTCTAAGTACTGAATGTCTGTGTGTTTCCCCTGGATCTCATCCCCGTTTTGCATGGGCTCATATACCTCTGGGTAGGCGCAGCAGCCTGGCCCTCACTGCTCCTTCCCCTAGCTCTTGGCTCAGCCAGCCTGGCCAAACCTGTGCTGGGGGGGATGCCAGTGCTGTCTTCTTTACAATGAAACCTTTCACCAGTGCCTGTGCGAGGGCCTCTTCTCCATTACATCCTTTTGGGGAAATGGTGACATTTGGAGCTTAGTGGCTTTACAAGAAAATGGAGAGTCACCCTCATTCCCAACACAGCGCCCAGCTGCTGGCATTGGCTGGTCCACTGCCCCAAAGACCTCGGGCTGGTTGCACAGAACACTCACCAAGGAGGTTTTGGTACTACTACCTCATTTCTCACCAGGCCACTCAGTCAATACTGAGTGAGTGAGTCAATAGCGAGCTCACTGAAAATCCCGTAATGAGGAGAAAACCTGGACTTTGCACCAGGCTCAGGCCTTTCCCGCTTCCATCTCAGTTTGCCGCTGAGATAGGCAGCACTGGATAAACAAAGAGGGAGCAAGAGCAGCTGCGGGAAGATTTCCAGAGAATAAATATTTCTATTATTTCCCAGCCTGACTGGAAGCATTCATGGGCTGTGAGGAGATGGTTACTCCCTCCACTGCCTCACTTATCTCAGCCGCTCTAGGTGGTGGTTGCAGCAAATGGCACGCTTGCGAGATAACAGCGGCTTTAAAGGGCTGCTGCCTCGCAGGGAAAGGGAGATGCTGACTCAGCTGCTGGAAAAATCAAGCAAAACATGGAAAATGCACAAAAGTTTGTTCACAGCCTGAAGAGGAGAAAATAAGGGAGGGAATCTGAGAATAGGAAGACGCTGAATTCAGGGTGCATCCGCTGGCGAGGGGAGGGGGGAGGCCGGGCCAGCCAACAATGGAGCAAAACAAAACAACACAAAGGCAGGAAATGCAGAAGTTCAGGTTCACACCAAAGTTCAGGTTCACACAGTGTAGCTGGGGCAGCTGCCCCACGCACGGCACAAGTACAGCACCTCCTGTGGGCACTGCGCTCCAGTACTTGGCTGTGCCCACCTGGGGTTTTGGGGGGGGTCTGTCCCCACACAATTTGGTGGTGTTGGTTTTGTTTTTGTTTTAAATAAGCATGTTACACCTAGTAAGAGGGCTGTGGAGCTAAGCTGGTGTTGTGAATGGCACAGCATACAAAATACCTACACAAAGATGGTTTTATAGTACACTGGAGAAGCAGAGTATTTTATTCAAAGACAAAAATGATTAAAACACCAAAACAGTGGATGTCCCCTGCGACTTCTGCTTTCTGAAGATTTGTTAACTCACTAGACAAGATTTGCAGTCCAGCTACTTTAGCTTTGATGAAATAACCAGACTAGCGTAAAAGGTGAAACCTACAGTATGGCGCATTTTCGATGCTCATATTTCTATAAGCATTTAGGGAGGTAACATTAAGTACCAAAGCAGGGGTATATCAGCAGTTAATTTTCAGTCACTACTAATGGTGTGTGGGGCTTTGCTATAATGTTCATAGTAAATAACATTTACAGAGGCCTCTTAATCAGAGAGTCTTCACAGTTTTATTTCCATTGCAGAAACCAGCGTCTCTGGATGCTGAACAAGGCAGCAGAGAAATGGCTGCGGGCATAAGGGACAAAACCTCATGAAGCTCGACTTGGCTAGCAGGTGTAGTTAGAACCAAAGATGAAATGGTTGATGTAGACTTCCAAACAAAACATATATGGGAACTGAACTCATCTGCATGGCTGGGGGCTGAGCTTCAAACAACTGCTCTTGGCCCTTCAACACAGTGACAGTGGCTCCCAGGGTCACGCTTTGTGAAACCTCTCCAGTCAGCAGAGAGGAGAGGATGCTGGATGCCCTCAGCCCGCCAGGAGCCACTCTTGCAGAGTGGCATCACCCTTCCTGCTAGAGGTGGATTACAGCTCCCAGAGACCGAGCAGGGGAGCAGGGGCTGGTTTCCATCCCGGGGCTTCTCTCTGTCCTTTTGGAGATGCCGTTGCCAGTTTTTGGGGCCGCATGCAGCTCACAGCTGAGCCCCCCCGCCTGGCTTTGCTGCTGCCAGAGCAGCTGAGCTCATTAGCATGTAAAGGAAACGAAACTGCGGCTCCCGCTCTGCTTTGGGTGCAAACCAGGGGACCACAGATCCACGCAGGAGCCACACAGATCCCTGTGCATCTCAGACCCTCGCAGAAAAGCAGGAAGCTGTAACCATATCTGATGGGGCGGCACCATTTGCCGAAGAGACCCTGGCAAGAGAGAGATGCCGTGCTCCCATTTGGTGTCCGCACTGCCACTGGAAGAGGGAGGGTAGAGCCCTGTGGAGGGGACCCTCTCACTGGAGCCAAGCAGCCAAAGTCCTCTGGGCAGCCGGGGGTCTTATCCAGTGACTGTAAATCTCCACATAAATTTATGGCACTATATGAAAGTTTAAAAAAAAGGAAGAGGCTTCTGTTCTGTAAGGAAAGGAAGTGGTGGGGAAAGGAGTAGACAGGCTTAATTTGTGCAGTAGCCTGGAAAGAGTCCATAGGGAGTTTAAAAAGCAATTGTATTTAGGATCCTGAAATTAAGCAGCAAGCCGCTTGCTGTTTGGCTGAGGGTGAAGTGGTCAAATGTCATGACATGTGAGGGAAAACAGCAGCTTTCCATCCCCTGTGGGAGTGCTCGAGTGAAGGGTTTGGATGGGGAGGGAGGGTTACTGCATGAGAAGAATTAAAAAAAAAAACCTCAAACCAAACAAANAGAGAGGGAAGCATGGACGGAAATTTCAGCAGAAGGCCCAAGCCTGCCACAGCAGCAGCAGCACACACAGAGGCTGTAGTGTGGCTGGAGAAAGGAAGAGGATGCACGGGGCAGAGGGGGAAGGGTGAGGGGGAAGAAGGGCTGGGGATTATAAACCACTGTCAGCTTAATTTCATTTCCCAGGAAAATAAAAAAACTATTTGTAGGCACACAGATGAGAACAAGGAGATGAGATTCAGCCAAGACGGGTTTGTTAAGAACATATTGCATCAAATCAAATTAATTTCCTTGTGTGGTAAAGTAATAGGCTTTGTGGATATACTTGAGGTTAGCAAGGCTTTTGACAGAGTCTTCCAAACATCCTCCTAAGCAAATTGGGGAAGCACGCTCTAACTCGAACTCCTGCAACATGACAGAAAATCAAATTGGAAACTGTATGAAAGGATTTAGCTTATAGTTAAAAGCAGATTCTCCAAGGTCTCTCCCAGGACCTGGTACAAACAGCATTCAGCAAGGAGCAGAGATCACACTTTCATGGAGATGCTTAAAATATTTTGAACAGCAATGTTCATGTTTGAAAAAGGTCTTCATTCAAATTGATGCAGTGGAGAGGCATCCATGCAATCTGGTGAGAAGCAGAACAAGACTGGAATCAGACAGAAATAAGACATGGAGGGTGATCAGCCAGGGGACCACTGAAAGGACAATCTGGGAAACAGGATCACAAGCTGAACACAAAATGACAGGACATCATGGAAAAGAGGAGAGCTGGTTAACGAGAGGTGTGAATGGAAAGATCTGAAGCCCCAGATGAAGCAGCCTGGCTTTGTGAACTGACCTAGCCCAAACAGGGGGCCAGTGCCAGGACGTGCCTTAAGCCTGCCTAAGGGAGCAGTCTGGAAGGGACAACATGTACAGAGAGACTGGGCCAACCATGGATGATTCTGAAGACAAAAGACTGAGGGGAAACACAGCTGATTTCCAAGCTAGAAAATGCTGTTGCCAAGGAAAGGGACTATTTGGTTCTCTGTGTTCACAGAGAACAGGAGCAACACAAATAGCAAAAACCTACAGCTAGGAGAGTAAGGTAAAATGCAAGGGAAGCACAGCATGGTTTGTGGGATCTCTGTCTCTCAAGGTCTTTAAGAACAGGTTAGGTGAATATGAACAGAAGAGCGTGAAGGGTGGTTGGCCCTCTTTTAGGACATTGGGTTGGTTAAACATCCAAAGGCCCCTGCCAGGCCAATGAGAGGCCAATACACTTTGACAGAGTAGTGAAACAAAATGGTTGAGCACAAGCCCTTCAATAATAACTCCAGGTTTGCAGTCTAATAGCTTAATAGGACAGTTTAGGTTATTTTGTTTAGGACCTGGATGCTGTAAGACCAGAATCCATAGTCAGGATTAGTTTTACTACTACCTTCAATATAGCCCAATTTTCACCCTGGGATTCCAGCTCCCTCCACAATCTCCTGCAACTCTCAATAAAATGTTTATATCACCCATTTTTATTGGCTTTTTCTCTACTTCCTGGTCAGTTGCTCTGTAAAATGCCTACGAGAGCCTGGCCTTTTAAAGTCACACACAAACATGTAAGGGCTCAAACAGGTTTTCCTGTACCCATAGGCACCACTGCCTACACTTGGGTCAACATATCTTATTATCTTCATGTTTTGCTTTGCTTTGCTGACATTTATGAATGCCACTGCTTAGTTGGAAAATTTTATTGGGCTAAGAAAGCATGATATGGTGATGTTCATTACTGATATAACTTCTCCTTTCATTCATCATAACCATAATTAATTTTCTAGCATGGATATAGGCTGAGATTTAAAGCCATCCTTGTGAAATGAATTAGCCCCTTTTCTCATCTTATTTGGAGTTCCCTATTGTGAATATACTCCAAGTGTAATAGAGAGGCAATTTATGAGAATGAAATCTCATCTGTGTCCTATTCCTTGCCCTCTCTCTAGTGATTTTATTATGCCAGGGTGCCTCTTGCCATTTGTTTAGAGGCCGGGCTGCATTTGTTATTATAAGTTCAACAGGTTGTTTAGCATACATTACTGCACAGCGGGGAGCAGAGACAGACCTTGGGTGCGAGACTTCAAACAGTCAAAGCATGCAGTTGGGGGTCTGTGGGTGAGGGGTGTTGCTGCATGTTACATTCAGCACCAAGGAAATCCTTAGCCCACAGCGGTCCAAGACTCAAATCCCACTAAGCCACAGATCAATCCTGGAGGAAGAGGTGGACACAGCTACTTGTGGGCATAAAGCTTGACCTGACCCTGGCACCAGCACACCTCCTATCACGCCTGGTTGGGCACATTAACACAGCTGAAAGTGCAAAGATGGGATGGATCAACTGTTTTCATTCATTCTGCTATTAGTGTATCTGGTAAGATTTAAAGACATCTCTCTGAAATTAATTAGCCTCATTCCTTGTCTTATTTGGAGTTCCCTGTTGTGAATATAATCACAGCAGTGTGTGGAGAAAGCTGCTGACTTCCCGGGGATGAACAGTCAGCTTCAAGGGAGCTCAGGAAGGCTGAATGGAAGAAGCAAAGGTTTTTGCAAAGCAGTGCACTGCAGTGACAATTCTCTGAGGCCCTGCTCAGGGACTCTGGTGTCTGCAAGCAGCTACTGATCCCCAGGCCTCAGCAGAAGAGCTCATACCTTTGGCTTGTGTCAGAAAGTTCCAGTTCCCTTGGTAAACCAAGGAGTAACTATTCAGCAACTATTTTAAAAGGCCCGTGGCATCAAACGGTGACTTCAAGCCTTTAAACAACAAAAACCATCTTGCATAGAAGAGCAGATCCTGGCAATCACAGCTACAAGGGTCCTCTTGCAGGAGGATATGTGGATGTAGCTGGATCCAGGGAGGAAACAACTATGGCCACCAGCAATAACCCTGCCAGTGGCTGGAACTGCTGCACAGGGTGATGTTTTGTGACTGCCATGCTGAATTGAAAATAAAAATTAGCCTCAGTAAATTTTTGCATGTTTTTTACCTTTGGAAACTGGCTGGATTTGATTTTCCAGAAAACTGGCATATAGCTAATTAAAACTGCACATATCATCCTAACAGCATATCCTCACTACTGAACTTCTAACCTGACATAAATACATTGCATACTATAACCTGTTTCTCCTGATTATTAACCTTGAACATGGCAACCTATAAATCATCAGTGAAACAGCTGGTGCTCAGCATTGCCCCAAAGGTGTATGATTACGATCATTTTATATATATCTTGCTATGCAGACATGAAAAATTCATTGAAGAGCTTGGTATTGTAAGACTTATTGTAATGAATTTTCTTTAAAACATAGATCATACTTAAAATAGGTGTCTGCTCATTATAATGTAGCCATTTATATCTTCTTGAATTACTTATGTGGAGCTTGGCTGATTTCTAAAATTTAAGTGTAATTCCTAAACAAATTCAGAGTGGTCAGTTTGCTTGTACTTCAAGATGACATTTTCATTTTTAGCTTTATGCCTTTATGAGGGTAAGGACACACACCTGCAAAAATATTGAGAGGATAACAGATTGTTTTCCCTGCAATACTTGGTGTTAGACCCATCACTACTGGGATTTCAGCAGCTGCCATTGGCATTTTAGCTGTGGGGATGGTAGCAGTAGATTCACCTGAGGTTTGGTGCCAGCAAGCACATGAATCATACAATTGTAAGTCAGTAATAGAGCCAAAGGGAATAAACATAACATAAAACAGGATATAAAGCCAGAACCTGAAAATAAACTTTTAAAAGCCACGAAATCTGATGGCCAGGAGCTCAAGGAACATGGGGAGGTAGTCCAGAGGTAGCAGGTCATCTGGTGACATTTTGGTTTTCGGGATGGCATCCTCCCCTTTTCCATCCTCCCAACAGCCATGTGCATAAACACAGCCTGTATCAGCTAAAAATGTGCTCAGAGATTTAAAGCTACCCAGCACCCATCTAGTGAGCACTGAGAAGCCTGTGCCACATGTTCCCATCCTACACACATTTCACAGAGAGGCTCTGTTTGTGTCTAAACTTGAGTGGTTGTTGGCAGGTGACGGGAATCATGAGAGAGGCCCTGCATTTTGCTACTGATTCATACCATCAATTTATTATCTTGCAGAAGAAACCATTCTTTTCCATGAGGTTATGAGAGGATTTTGTCACCTATGGCTCACCTCCCTCCTGCAGCTGTTCAGCCAGAAACCCTGCCTAGGATAGGATGGTGTGAGAGCTGCTTTGTGCCAGCCCTTCCCGTGCATTTTGCTCAAGATAACGGTGTCAGTGAGGGAGGTTCTCCCTGCCCTTGCTGTAGCCTCCACTAACAAAGTTCACCTGCAGAGCTCCAGCGAGACCGAGGACTCCTGTACTACATCAGCCACAGACCCCTTCAGTCTTCACCTTGCACCCCAGGGACACCACTGCCACCTTAAACCTGGCAGAGAAACCACAGTATTCCCACAGAAATCTCTCTGTTCCTCCTTGAACCCCTGGTTCTGATTTTGCCTCTGACAATTTTTGTTTGCTGCAAGCAGCAGACACAAAGACATTTGCGTGCAACCTTATTGCACATTGGTCATCAAAGAGATCTGTGCAGATTTAATTTGCTTTTGCCTGCTCACAACATATTCTCCCTTGCCTCTCAGAAAGAGTGAAGACAAGCATAAAAACCAGCTCCACAATTGCTTGCAGATTATTTCTGTAGTGCAAACAGTAAAGGCTCAACAAGAAAACCTGATACCACTGCACGCAAATGTTGCTTGGGTCACCAGAGGCATGAGGCCTAAGAAGAGATCTAAAAAGCCACCTCTCCATGAGGAACAAGCAAAGCACATGCCACAGAAGCATAATTTTCTCCAATTTTGTTAAGATTCTCTTGGCACATGAACTCGCAACTGCTTTAGGAAGACTTCATTAAATGGTGTGCAAGGAAGCCCACTCATCCTTTAACTTGTATACAATGAAATCCATTGATAGAAAGTTTTGCAAATCTCATTCCAAATCCAGCAGCCACCTCTGAAATGGTTGTGGTGAAATGCTGCACACATTGGAGTGCTGTTACTGAATGGTGTGATCCCTACTAGCCATCAGCAGCAGAGAAGCCGATCCAAAATCATTAGAGACTATTACATAGAAAAGGTGCCAAGAAAAGCTAACAAACATGAGGTATTTAGCAGCAGGTACTGAAAACAGGCTGAAAGATATTTTGGAGCTTACCCTCATGGTTTCTAGAAAATTGCTGTGTTCCTTTGGATTAAATATAAGTATACAGTAGGCAAGAAATTATGGCAGTTCTTCACATGGCAAGGGAACCTAATAGGGCAATGAAAAGCTTGCTCAATTCAAACACTGAGTGTTACCTTTTCCTGAATGCGCCTTTTCAGTGCAGCTGTATAGAGCCAATGACAGGTGCTCCTTAGTAGAAACTAGTACTGGGAAAGCTAGACTTTAGGCCTTTTTAAAACCACCAATTTCTGCCAGAAGACCAGTGGACACCGGAAGTATCATCTAACCACTTCTTGCTATCTGATAGAAAGTGGACAAAGATGGAAAATCCAGGAATATTATCTTCTCTCTGCCTTTCTCTGATCCACAAGCTCCCTCACCAAGGCAGCTGTAAGCAAAGCTAAGGAAGCACTAAGGGAGAGCTTTTCAGCACATCAGCATGACCAGGGAGAAAGAGAAGCTGTTAGCATAGAGTATAATAAAGCTTTAGCAATCTACCATCTTAATTTCAGATCTACCCCACCAGCAGAGCAATGTGTACAGCAGAAGCCTTTTGAGGAGAACATGAAGCTGTAATGATGCAAATCTTGCCCCTTAAAGCCAGTGCCCGAATTTGCAACTTTGCTAACTGCATTAGTCAGATGAAGCGGCTGCACTGTCATATCCAGGGATGACCAAAGGAATATTAAAGCAACATGAACTATCACCATCCTGAAGAAGTCAGTGTACTGATTTATGTTCCCATTTCTGTGATGTACTATGCAGTCAGAACAAAAAGCAGCCCCAAGGTCAAGTGGTAGCAAGTTGTGCAGAGAAAGCAATAGCCATGGCCCTGCCTTGACAGTGGGAACTCAACGGGACAGTGAGAAGCGAGACCCACAGCTTGGCACAGTTTTCCATGGAAGTGGGAGACAGAGGAGAGAAGGCAGCAGATTTGGTACCTCACAGCAGGGTAGCAGGTTTGCCATGGTACAGTGGCAGCCATTGATTGAGGGTGGCCTGTACTAGTACAGCCCAAGATGTAACGAAGATTGTCGTGTTCAAGGATGAGCTGGAGTTCTACCCAGGCAGTCCTAATCAGGGTGGTTTGAGTGCTGCATGATTGTTGCTAACATTAGCCTCACAACATCTCTGTGAAGAAGGCAAGTGTCATTCTCCATTCGGAAGATTGGAAACCGCAATTAAAGCAACCGCCTCAGGGAAGCAGACAGAATTAGAAATTGAATCTGGAGTCCTGGTCTGCTGATTCACCCACGGGTTCACCTTTCAAACTCGGGAGTGGGCAAGGTAAAACAGTCAGAGGGCACCTTTTACCTGCAGCCTGAGAGACGCTCCCTCAGACTCCAGCGATAGCTCCAGCCTAATCAAACAGGCACAAAAGAGCAAACGCTGCTTGCAAAACAAAGCGCATACCCCACTGGTCACTGGAGTGCTACAAGCTGGAATCAATGTGATGATTGTGACAGCTGAGAACAAATTCAGCTATGTTTGACAACTTCCAGAAAATATTGGCAGAGGACAGGGAGTCTGCACTGCCCAGCAGCACCTTTGTGAATTGATTAGCCATATAGCAGATGGCAAGCCTGCTGCAGACTGAGACAGCAGAAGATGGCCAGTCTGGTTGAGAAGAACTTGAAGACGACTGGGAAGAAAAAGCATGTCCTTACAGTGACAGCCCAAAATGATATTTCAGAAATGTCACATGCATGGCAGATGAGGAACAGGACTGATTTTTAACATTTTCTTCAGCTATTTATTACCAGCACCTGTCTGGCTCATAAAGCAAAATTATATAGCTTAGTTTAAACCCTTCACTTTCACCTCTTTCTTTCACAAAAAATCCTTAATATTAAAAAATCTTTTTTTTTTCTTTTAAAATATTCTTCTAAACAGGACTCAAGTAAGTCCTCCCAGCATCAACTGATACGTTTGAGAGAACTTCTACGCTTTCTCTGAAAGCAGGCATGCCTTGAAAGTTTCATTTTAGGAAAATATATTCTGGACAAAGAGCAAAGACTTTGCTGTCCTCCTCCTGCCACGTATTTTTGGGAAGGGTTTGGCACATGTTTGGGAAAAATTCATATTTTTTAATGGTTTTAGGAAATGCCTTAGGCTATTCAGAGTCTGCACAGCTGCTCATCAGTAGCCAGCCATGGCTGAAAGAGCAGAAACTATGGTTCAGAAAAATATGCCATCTTTGTCTGGTGCAGAACAATGCTGCTGCAGTGAAATACAATGCCCGTCTCTTATTTTCTACTAGCCCTTAGAAGGAGGGGGGGGGAAGATGAGAAAAAAAAAGGGAAGGATCACGGAGTTTCCTTGCAGGGCCTCTGAGCAGAGGGAGGGAACATCAGCTCTGCACTCACAGATATGCAAATCCTTCCCCAGGCCCAACAATAGCAGAAACCCTGTGGGAGGAGGAGACCGATGGCACTGCTGCTCCCAACTCCTTTGCCTGCAAAGCCCACAGGTTTCCGGCACTTCCAGAGAACTGGAAGGCCAATGCCTCATCCAAGAAGAAGAGAGCTGTAAAAGCTGTGGTATCAGAGTTGACTGCTCTTTGCCCATGGAGCCATGCACCATCACTGGATATTTTAAGGCTTACAGTTTGCCTGCCATTCATTTCATGGGTGCAACAGCCCAGAAGATTGATGAATCCATAGTTAACATCTCCATATTTTCCCTTAGGTTAATAAGGACCACATATAAAAAGCTGGAACTAAAAGAAGAAAATACTTTCTGTTGCAAGACTCCAGTTAACAGTATTTGCATCAGCATACTCAAAGTAAACTTTCTAAATGGAGGAATGGGGTTTTTGTTTCTAATGTAACTACAATTACCAGGATTAAATGAACTCTCTGACTTCCAGCTATCACTAATATCTAAATTTCTTAAGCAAAGACTGAGGGAGGACAAGTAACAGATTGGAAACTACTTGCACTAAGCTACTGCAACAGAAGTAGCTCAAATGATTAAGTTTTGATGGTTTTACCAGTGCTGACAGCAATCCATAATCCTGGAAAAACAAAAACATCCAGTGACACAGATTTATCTCTTCTAGAAAATATGTATTTTGAGCTCTAGTTCCTTATACTAGTGTTTGCTCTTTTGCATCAAATCTGTTATCTAAACCTGCATGCAGACTGAGCTGGGACATTCACCCTGCATTCCAAGGGAGGTCTTCATAAGTCTGAAGTTTGATCATTGCAACTGTCAATCATATAATTGAATTTCCTTCACACATTCTCCTCAGAACAGCTGACTCAAGCTACTGATTAGACTAGACACCCAAAACATCACCTGTCTATGTAAGAAGCCGTCTCCAGGTCTCTCCAAGGCATCACTTGAAGCCAAAGGGGTACAATAGGTTATTTGCACAGCACGGAAGCAAAACCCTGTAGCCAGCACTCTTTCCCACTGAGGAATCAGAAATGTTCATGGGCTGGCACCTTTCAGGTGCCCAGAAAACAGCGTGGAGGCAGCAGGTCTGAGAGCCCTCACATATCCTGACACTTCCTGACCCCAGCTCTGATGTTAAGGATTCAGAGGTAGTGGAAACACGTGGTACAGAAGCAACAGAAGTCTTAAATGTCCCAAGCAGTTTTGTTCACAAAAGTCAATGGGAAGCTTAATACTGAAAATACAATTGAATACCCCTCCCTCCCCTCAATCTTAAGCCTTTCTCAAATGAGGAAGTGCTCAATGGCAAAGGTCCTCAATAGAAGTGTGCAATTCCAATAAGCAATACATTTTGATATTTGACATCAATACAAGACACTGAAGCTGACTGAAAAAACCTGGGACTAGTTTAGGAATTTGTCCACTATTTCGTCAGCAACAGTTTTCAAGACTCACACTTGAACTGGTTCTCCTTTATATTTCCCTTATCAAAAATCATGTCTGTGCACACCATGCACACAGAACAGGCTGTGTTAGCATGCAGACCACTGCTGTACTTTGACACAGGTACTTTCTTTTTGAAAGCAACACAGAAAGTAATTTATATTCCTTGATAACCCCATTAACATTTCCGTGGCCATTAGGAGGTCCAGCAAAAAATGGTTGATAGCAAACGAAAGGCTCCTCATCATGAGAGACAGAAAGGGTGCTCCAAATGTGAATCAAGTGCAGAATAGTTTCTGATCTATGCATCTTACTCACGTAAGCTTTTATTCATTTAGACACACTTTTAAAACTCCGTAAGAATCTTTGCAATAATTAACATGTAAAAACTCTGTCAAATCAAAGAAAAACCTTCATATTTTCATGTAATACATTTCTCGGACATTAGATGGCAATCCCCCCACTTAATTTTTCATACCAGGGGTCCAGATCCCTTCCAAAAATCAAATGTCACCACCTTTCCAACAAGTGACGGGTCTGTTTGGCTTCTAGGAGCAAGGCTGTTTGGGAAGCACAGAGCATGGAGCCTCTCCCATTCCCATGGCATTTGTTCTCTTACAATAGTTCTCCAGTTTTGCCTTTTTTTTTTTTTTTTGAGTAAGAAAGGCAGATGAGTAATGCCATCATGGAAGATGCTTGTACTAGAGGTAAGATTCACTCACTTGTCATTTGGACATCCTACATCATGACTTGGATGTTTCCATGTCAAAAACCTATAGGAAAAACAGAAGTTACCAGAACTTCCCCATTTTGACAGAGGCAAAAGGTACTAGAAGTATGGCATTTTACAATATAATTTCTAGTCTTGCCAATTAAAAAGCGTTCTCCCAAGGGATATCATTAGTCTCTGTAAATCTCTTCTGGAAATTATAAAATTGAACTAAAAAAACCCTGCTATTTGGTGCCATGTGTGGAATACACACAATGGGAAGCACCTACAAACTCTTACAGTGGGAATTATATAGGTAGAAAGAAAAAAAAAGACAAGGCATTTAATAACAACTTAAAAAACAGCTCAATTGAATTCAAGAGTATGTAACACACCTGCCCAAGTTAATGTGACTTTGCTTTCAGCCTTTCACTTTTTGCTGTGGTCTACATGTGATGTTTTAGAAAGAGGCAGGAATAACACACCTCATCAACCATTCAGTGATGTCCACGTGGGGGGAATCCTTCCTGACCTTCATTAACTCCCTATGATCTATTTAAGTGGCAGTACAAGACATCCTGACATCTATTCATTTCAACAGTGTGTGCCTGTGATTCATTCACACAAAAATCACTTCCTAAGCCTTCATTTCTCATCTGCTTTCATTGTCCATATTCTTTTCAAGCCAAGTTCACCCCTTTTTATATAACCCCCTCGGGACCAAATTTCGGCCTTGCAATACTTGCCTGTTTGAGCTCTTGTGCAAATTCACAGTGCACATGAGAGTGAGGTTTGCAGCTCTCCAGCATTCCAAAAGCACAGATATTAGTCCTAAAGACAGGGGTCCACCCACAGCTGGCTACTGAAATAGCTAATTTTTCATGTACTCCACTGAAAATCTAACCTTTTATCCTCACTCTGGAGCTCGTTGTGTATGTGTGTGTCAAGGTGACAACACCATGAAAACAGAAGTTCTCAAATGGTACATTATCTCAGATATCAAAAGGTCACAAAAGGGTACAAATCGGTAGCTCTCCAGAAGAGACACTGGTTTTTATAAAAAGTGGGTCAGTTTTAGTTTCATGTAGGTTGTTTGACACAGTGGTTTCTGGCATCACAAGCTCTGGTCTACAGGATACCACAGAGCCTTTGTATCCCTTGCTGTCACTACAGCATTGTGTTTTTCTACCCATTAACCAAGGATAAATGACCTAGATATTGTGCCTATTAAAGCCTCATTTTTCTTTTGCCCTTTTGTTCTTTAGTGTACCACATTATCACATGCTGAACACATTTAAAGTATTCTCAGTCTCTGATGCCCCTTTGAAGGAGTAAAGCAGGGATTTTAGCGTGCATTTTCTGTAGAGTTACTTAGAGTGGAAAATATGAAGGCAATTCAAGGTTTCTCTTCCTGCCTAGTCCCCTGAAGACGATCAGTTCAGCATTTACAGCCACTAATCTATAAAGAATATAGCAGGAAAATGCTATAAAAAAGCCACAAATACAAATACAGAAAGTGAACACCAGTTTGGATGTCCCTAAACACTACATTCTATAATTACATCTCTGCATATCATGGGTCACTTTTATTAAAAGCATCATTACTACAGTTGGCAGCAATTTACATCTTATCTTACATGATAGCAGTTTCCAAAGAAAAAAAAATAAAAAGACATCACAACAAAGAAAAACAATACATTTACAAAGTCATGTCTGTAAACTTCAAGGCTAGTTTAGAGTTGAGGTAATGCTGTTTAGCTTTGTGGCTAAAGTAACAAAGTCCTTTAATTTAAAAAAGGTACCTGATTTTTTTTCTTTTTGTTTATACCAGTGCATTACAAGATCACGAGACGATTAAACTGTAGCTTTATCCTGTAAGAACCTTCTCCGCGGGTTAATTTCCAAAAGGTACTCTTCACATTCAACAGCTGCCTTATTATTGCTGCGTCTCAAGACAGAGACATTCACACTATCATGAAGATTGTCAGAGAGAGTGTGTGTGTGGGTGTGTGCGCGCATGTGAGTGGGTGAACTCCCATACAGTCAAAATGAAGCGCGAGTACTATATGTATGGTAAATTTCATCTTGACCTTCACAGCAAAAAAAAAAAAGAAAAAAAAAAGAAAAAAAAGAAAAAAAATTAAATATATAACTTCATCCTTCCTTTAAGCAGCACTTCCTTCTATTAGTGCCACTTGATTACAAATTGCTGCTTAATTCATAATACCAATGGTACCAAAAGAAAAAAAAAGCAGAGCATTATGTCAATTTCCTTAAAAAGACATGATCACCTCTCAAATTTCATCTCTCCTAGGGATAATAAATAATGCACTGCACAATACTTAATGACCAAGATACCTTTTGACACATCTGTATAACATGACTTGAACTTTTTTTTTTTTTGCTACACTATGTTACAGAACAGCTTATAAAAACTAAGTATGGACATTAACTGTGAGTGTAAACAGTAGGACTACCACTTGTCAAAAGTTTAAAACACTTTAACTGTAACTGGTACTGGTTATTCATCGTTTTCATTGTTTTCTATTTCTTCCCCCCCATCAAGTGAGTCTAATTCTTCACCCTGTGCTATTTCATCTTCTAAAACGGAGGAATCTGCAGTTTTATCAAGGCTCTCCTCTGCATCACTGCCTTCGAGATTTTCTTCATCTTTAAAGGCAGCTCCTTCAGTTTTGTCAGTAGCCTTCTCTTCATTGGAGCCCACTGCATTCTGAAGTCCTGCTAGTGCTGGGAAACCGGGCAGAGTCAATCCTCCCAGTCCTGGAGGTAGAAACATAGATGGATAGAAGAGGCCAGGAGCCATAGTAGACAGCAGGAAAGGATTGAAGGCCAGAGGGTTTGCGGGCAATCCAGTGTTGGTGGTGGTGGTAGTGGTGGCAGTGGCGGTAGTCGCCGCAGTAGCAGCACTGACAGATCCATTCGCAGAGTCAGTAGCAGAAACAGTGTCTGTGCTTTTCTCAGAGTCTTTGTTCTCCTCTTCATTCTCATTTTTCTTCTCTTCAGCTTTTGAAGCGCCATCCTCAGTCTCTCCTTGACCGGAAGCAGTAGTGGCATTTCCAGTAGTAGCCGTTATCGGGTTATTCAACAATCCGCTTAGTCCAAACATATTGGGCAGTCCTGCCATCCCTGGCAACATCAGAGGCAACATGGCAGCCGGATTTTTAGCGTCCCCCCCAGCAGCAGCAGCTGTTGCTAGCCCTGGTGGAAAGCCCATGAGGCCTGCAAGCTGGAGAGATTGCAGGTTCTGTAGGTTCTGGAGGCTTGTGAGGTCCATTCCAGCAAACAGACTGTTCATTAGTAGTGGGTTAATTCCCGAAGTTGATGCTACAGCAGCAGCTGCTGCAGCTGCTTTGGCAATTTCACTTTTTGGCCTTCTTCCTCTTCTGCTTGCTCCTTCCTCCCTCACAACAGGTCCAGTGAGAAGACGGTCAAACATGGACTCTGGAACAAAACCCTAAAAAGGGAAGGTGGAAAAACAAGCTTTATCCTCGACTGGTTTTTTTTGCTTTCAGCAGTTAGCTGATGATGATAGAAAAAACAGAAGGGATTTCAGCATACTCCAAAAGTGGTTTGTTATTTCACCCTGGCAAATGGTGACTAGCTTAGTACTATAGCAGTATGAATGGCAGTAGAAAAAGTAAAGCAAGCTGAAGAAATCAAGTTCACAGATTTTTTTTTATATTTATACACAATAGCAAAATAATATATGCTGAAAATTCTGTAACTTCATTTAAAAAAACCCACCCTGATATGTTGCAGTTACAAGTTTGTATCTTCGTAATTCGTACTGAATTTCAGAATAGTAATATTCTATTAAATTGAGTAGTTGCAGAATTTTACCCTTTATTTTCAAACAAGTGTTGTAAAATAAAAGGCAGAAAACCCATTCCTCTGCTGCCGCCTGTTACTGAGACAATGAAGTGTGTTTCTGTTATGAATATGACAAATATTTTCTTTGTAGTTCCTAATGTGCAAATACCTGTGCTTTTCAAGGATTGTTACTTATAAGAAAAAATAATGCAGAACGAATGCTGAAGGCTGCCTTAACTGTAGCTGATTTTTCGGGTGTATTTCAATCCCAGTCTGCAGCAGCCTGCTATCACCACTCTCCCCCGAGCTGGGTAACTCCTACACTGACACCGTGATTTTCTCAAAATCAGCCACAAGATAAAGACTTAGTAATCAATTTACACAGCCTTCAACTTCTCTGGGCTATAACCTGCAGTGACGCATGGGAAGACAGTTTCACTTACAGACTGCTTAACAATGTCAGTCCAATCTGGAGCAACAGCAAACTCAGGATTTTCTTCCAGCCATCTTGGCAAGTCCTTCATTGGAGGGGCCATAGCTCCACCCATCTAATGCAAAAGACAAGGTTATGACTTTAATAAAAACCCATCAACAAAATCAAACAACTACTTAAATGGGCATTTTTTATCTGCACACTTTCATCTCTGAAGGACAGCAGCAAAGACTTTCAGCTTACTGTGGAAAGCTACACGGAAACCAGCTAGTGATACCTCAATTGAAAAAATCATGTTTTAAGAAAACAGTAAAGTGCTGCAGCTTAGGCAGATCAAGTAATACATTTTGTATCTAAGGACAAAATGTGCTATATAGTTTCAAAAAGTGAGAGTTACTCACTCAGATGATTAATATGAACGTATCAGAAGAGCAAAGAAGGAATTAAAGGAACCAGGTGGCAAAATCCAGTAAGAAAAACTGCTGGTGCCAAATTATTAAACTTTTAAAGAGAAAGCTTGGAGCAGAAAATCTGCTTTCCACATGCAAAGACATTATTAAAGACCTTGGCTGAAGTAACTTAATTTTTACCTTCTTTCCATTTCGTTTATTTACAACAGGTACTCTTTCTTCTCCTGTCAAGGTGTTTATATCCAGTTTATTAGGGTTTCGACATCTGTGTCGTTTTTGTTTCGGCTTCTGAAATGGGGAAAACAGCACATCTGCACTCTTCTAGAAAGAAGAGAAATTTATTGCTTTTTAGCTTTTCATTTCTTGACAAAAATCACCAATCACAATACCCCATCTCACAACAATTTTAAGAAGGGATCCATTACTTTACTCTCAGATTACATGAAATTTTTTTTGTATCAGATGAAGAAATTCTGCAGAACTTGACAAACATGATTCTAACATGCTGTTACATACAAATGTTAAGAGAGGAAAAGAAAATCAAACACCCCAGTGATACTTGGGTGTGGATAAAATAGGAATGGTACATAAAGAAAAAACTTCTGTTGAAAAGCAAGCTGCAAAATCAAATGACTATGCCCAATGTGAGGGAATTCAGTTTGATGTCCATAAAACTAACTTTTGTATTAATACAATAGAACAACACTTTGAGAATCACATACTTACTGGTACATAACTTGGCATATCTACAGTGTAAGTAGGATGCAGCTTAAGCCATTCAACTAGATCCTTGTTTTTCGGGGCATCCTCTCCCACCAGCCTGGTCCCATCCTCTAGATTGATTACAGGGATGCGAGTGTCTGGGTCTAATTGACCAGGAGATGGAATGTTCCTTGCTGGTAGGGCTTCCATATCTTCTTCAAAAGCTTTGGTCACTTCTGCATCCTCCTGAAAACAATCACATCTGTATTAGTCTTCCCTTCACAGGAACACCTGGAGAAATAATTTCAGGGACTGACTGAAGTGTTCAAGATTTTGCATACACAAAAGTTAATGGAGTTTAAATACTCATACTACATAAAGTAGTATCACTGCGTCAAGGAATTTTAAAAATTTTACATCCTTGAACAATAAAAAACATAGTGCTAAAGGCAAAGCAGTTTTTTTGTATTTCCAGTAAATGTCCTCCAAGATTCTTCAAGACCCTCCCTTTTCAACACATCAAGACAGACACACTTGAGCCTCAAAACATATATTGTTAGAAATATTTTTTAAAAAAAAAAAAAAAAGTAATTTTGAAAGTACAAGCTACCTAAAACTCAGCTACAATTTGCTAGAGTAAAATCTTGATGTGCACATTTTATTTGGTTCAAAAAGAATTAACAGCTCTAAACAAAGAAAAACCTGGTTGGGCAAAAACTGTATGTTTTTACTAGGCAGAGTATAATAAGACTTAAAACACATTCAGGAAGTACCACAGACAGAAGAACAAATACGAGACAAAAGGAAAAAGGTTGTGGTCTTACTACAGTCAATGATGTCCGTTTGTTGCTCATAAATAACAGATCAAGCCCTTCTACATTTTTCCTCCTTCCTCTCCTCCTCTTCATGGGTGGTTCTCCATCTATTAAAGAGCCATTTAGTAGATGCCTTGTGGGTGTGCGTGAAAGACCTGCTTGCAGCAGCTCCATTTGAGTTTTAAAGGCATCAGACACGGGTGTGGAGACATTAGGCAAGATAAACTTTGAAGTAACAGATGAAAAATTTGAGGTAGAACTTGTTGCCTCTCGTGAGGCCTTTGATAAATCTACAACCTTTTCTTGTCCATTTTCTGAGACCACCTGAGACTCGCGTAACTGGGCAACCATTTCCATAAGATTTCTCCTCTTGGCAGCTCTCTCAGCCTCAATTTCAATTTTTCTTCGTCTCCTCCTCCTCTGACGTGGAACTGATAAATTGAGCGCATCTTCCTAATAAAAAAATGAGCATTTCCAAACATTAGCAAAGGTCTGCTTGCTATGCTGAATTTAAAATAAAACTCCAAACATAAAACTCTGAAAACAAAACCTTCATTTTATTCAAAGAAACACTTCTATGTTTTTCCTATTTTATTCATGCTGGTTTATTTTCTATTCTGCAAGATAAAATGCTTTATGTAAAAAAAAGAATGCTGTAGCCTTGCCTTTGATAACTGAGGAGAAGCAGTGAGATCTTCACTGCCGCTGACGCTGGCTTGACCAAGCATGGAGAGCTCTGCAAAGCTCCTTTTCTGTAGAGGGCTGTCCACAGCTGTAGGAGTGTACCCAGGTATGAGCCCCTGGAAATCAAACATCTGGCGCCTATTTACTGGCCACTTCCCCTTCAGCACTGCTTCACAGATGTTGTCTAATCGGTTGATCATTACTCGGTCCTGCATAAAGGAAAAGTATGCAATGAACCCTCAGTGCAAACGTCACCTTTTAAACTCAAATGAGTCTAATGACACAGTCCAGTTTCCTGAACTTAAGGAAGACATTCAGAAACAACTATTCTTGCATGCTAGGAATAAACTGATCACCTTGCAAGAAGCTAACACAATTTTGTAGAATAAAACTTCAGTAGGATTTAAAAGCTGCATTTATATTGTGAGGGGAAGGATAAAAGACAGACCAAGTTTTCTGTATGACAATGCACTAATTAAAAAATTTAATAGAAACTCACTGTTGTTTTACAAAACGTCAGTAGTTAGCAACATCAACAGTTAGGAGGGAAAATAAACACATCTGCAATCAGTATCTTAAAGCTGCTGTTCTTAAGATCCAAGAGGCTGGATCTACAATTCTGTCCTAGGAAGTGGATCCTCATTAGCGTCACTATTAATAAAGTTCAACATTATGAAATGGGCACCAACCTAGGGACATCTAATGAATGTCAATTTTCATTCCACGCCCATTATCACTTCAAATTTCACTGAAGCGTGTACACTAAAAATCTCTAATTATGTTTATTAGTCTACTTATGCTGAACCTATACAGATGAAGGATTTTCTGTTCTACTTTCACACTATGACTGGAATATGATTTTAGCCCATGTTTCCAAAATACTTGCTGAAAGCAGAGAAGATGAGCATTATTTGATTTTTTTCCCTTTCAGTATTCAAGCACATTCTGCACTAGCCTGCCTGAAGTAGTAGAAACTTTTGAACTCTAAGAAATACTGCTGGTAAGGGAATATGAGCATCAGTTAGCTTCCTGAACAGCAAAACAGTGCAAAAGCCACTAGCAAATCTCAGCAGCTGCAACAGACTGCTTGCTTTCCCCAGAAATAAGCCTATTAAGAGCAAGGTCCTCTTGCCCTGCTACCCCCTTCCCCCTCCCTGCCCCAACCAGATGGCCCTGTTATGGTGATTAGTAAGCTTAAGACTATTACTACTTTATTTTTCTCTCTCCCCTTACTGCAAAGGAGAGTACTAAATTAAGTATGGATTCATTACAAGGTTACAGTTTTTTTATTTCCAAAAACATTTTCTATTAGGTAATTTTCTGCATTGTTACCAAAATAAGGTACAGCTTTATTCTATCTAAAACTGCTGCTTATGTTTGCAGGATACCTTAATACAATTACATCTGTCAACATTACATAATGGCTTAGATCATGTAGGTCACCAAAACTGTTCCCTACAATCTCCTCACCCCAAAATAAAAAGGTGATCTTTCAAAGTGTCTGCTCTCAATTCTGCAGATTGCTCTGCAGGAAAAAAATCCTAATTCAAAACTGTACAGTGGTGCAAGAGGTAGGACTCTGCTGACAAAAAGTCATGGACCCTGTGAAGAGTTCATGTCTGCCAGCAGTCCATTGTTTTACTAAGTGACACTATTTTACAAAAAATAAGAGCAATTTCTTTCATTTCCACTGCTAGTTTGTATGAGCTTGAAGAAAAAAAGTGCCATCCCACAAATCATTCACAGAAAAAGGTCTCTTGCCTGCCAGAAGTGCAGTATCACACAAAGCTCACTGTTACTTTTCAAGTACATTTCCTATATTTTACTTAAATTAAAAGAGACACATGTCTTTCTACCCCTAACCAACCTTAGGCCAGAATGAGAAGGCAAATGTTCTCTCATGAAGCAGCTGAACCACAGAGGGATCCCCATCTTCCATGTAGAATCCATCGCGTGTTTCATCCCTTGCGGTACTCATAGAGGCATTGCTTTCTTCATCAAAATTCTTACCCTGAGAAACGGCTCCTGCTGAATAACAATCATGACCAGGCATTAACATCCAGTGTCTACCCAGCTAGATAGGCTAAGGCAACCAGGCTTGACACAGCATTTCTAACTCGGGCTTTTGTTCAGTAATTACTACAGCAGAGCCCCAGCCTTCCACATTTGGCACAGATACCACACTTATTGGCTCAGGGAGCTTTCCTGGAAATCATCCCTTGTGGGGGAATACCCCACTGATGCTGGATGGTTCTTATGAAAGCTTATTTAGCCACCTGACACATGGAAGGGCAGAGGAACTGCTACATGTAGCTCATCCCCTACTCCATAATGGCACCCTGTGTGCCACTTACCAGCTGGCATGAGCTACAACAGCTGTGGGGCTTGTGCTAAGCACACAGAACTGATCTGACCAATGTATTACCTTCAGGTTGGGAGGATTCTTCTGATTTATCATCATCTTCCAGTTTCTCCTCTTCATCTTCTTCTGAACCTTTCTCAGAAATAGATTTTGGATCTACATCTGTACTCATTTCTATGTCTTTCAATTCACATTTAACAGAGCCAGGCTCAGCCGCAGCATCACAGTCTGGTTTAGTGTCCTTATCTGTAGTATCTGTCTCCTCTTTGATTTCAGACTTTTCTTTGGCTGCTGGATTTTCAGACCCTTCAACTTTAGACTCTGTTTGTTCTGTAGTCTTTTCTTCTTGTACTGGTGTGGATGGGACAATTGGGGGTGTTTGACTGCAGCCAGCACCCAGAGGGTTTACAGAAGAGACAGCACTTGCATTACCTGTCCCTCTGTTTTGAGCAAAGTTTTTGTGAGCCTCAAGAAAAGAGAGTTCAGGATCATTCAGAATGTGATAATCTGTCCTACTGACTCCATGTTTAGCAGCACCAATCAGTAAGTCTTTATCATGTTTACCACACTCCCACCACTCTGGCAGGTCCAGACTTGGCTGGCAAAGCTTTAGCCTCTCCCCCAGCTGTGGGTGATGGAGAACCTGCTCCCGGATCTTGCGCAGCAGCTCGATGCGATATAAAGTTCTAGAAGCGCGCTCCTCTGTGATCGGCTCAATCAGCGTGGAAAGATCAGGAGGTTCTGCAAGGACACCAAGTTGTACTGTTTAACGTGGCTTGAATGCACACCCATTTCAAAATCATTACACCTGGGCATGAAGTTTCAACAGTCCCACGGTCTCACAATATTCATGTTGATTCCCAGAGTCAGTTAAAACTTACCATCATCTGGTTTGACTGGCATTCGGCACACTCGTCTACACATGTTCACAAAGCCATTAAAATACTTCTCCAAGCTTTCATCGGACTTTTTGTCAAGCCTGGCAAATGCTCTGAACTGATTCCACTCGAACTGATGTTTTACAGGATCAAATATAACTCCAAAAGTAGACACCACACGATAAAAATCAGCTTCTTCTCTTCTTGTCCATCTAGTCAAGGAAGAAGCAAGAGAAGTGAGGCCACTGGATAGATAAGAGTCCAAACATGTTTAGAAGCCTCAAAACCCCCTTGGTTTATTCTTTCAAAACAAAAGAGCTGTATGGGTGACACACAAGCTCAAACGAGATTTAAAGAAAGATTATCACCAGGAAACTCACTTTTGTCGTTTCTCAGTTATTATAGCTTCCCTTTCTGCCTCCAGTGCCCTCACTTCTTCTCGAGGCCGACGTCTCCTGCGGTCAGTCTTCATTAGTGCCTCTTGCCTCATTTGTTGCCTTTTATAGCTGCGCTGATAGGCAGTAATGAGGCGACGCAGACGGGTAGTCAGGGTTGAAGTGTTGGGCCAGTAGAGTTGCCCTAACTCAGCGATGCTTTCACTGTGCTTGCCTAGAGAACAGAGAAGTATTTGCACTGCAAAACCAACACTAAACATTTCAAAGTTTCTATGGCTATAACTGGATTCCTGTTTTACCAGGTAAAATAAATATGCCTCTAATACTGGTGCATAATGAATTAGAAACAGGATAACTATCGGTAAGAGGTAAAAAAGAATCAAACCATCCAACTCTAAGAAATCAGAAATGCTTGTGAAGCGTTTAGAGATAACCATCAAGCACTATGATTCGATGTTATGAGTGCAAACATATTATGAACACTGTAAGTATTTAAATTAATGCAATGCATCTTTAAATACATTACTAAGAAGATCATTCTGCCTCTGAGGAAACACCTATGCTTATCATTTCCCACTTTATTATTCTCACTTAAACTTGGCAATTTTCCTCCATACTGAGGAAACAACGTATTTGTAACTTGCAAGATTATATCGGCAAAACCATCAACGGCTGCATTATGAAACATCCGGTCTTTATCATCACAGTTTCTACTATGTAATTAGAAATCCAGAGAACCATAATGTGGATTATTCAAAGACAGTATGCAATTGTTTTGAAAAATGTGAAGCATGAAGAGATTTGGCAGCAAAAAGCTTTCTGTGGTATTGTCCCAAAACATCTCCTATCCCCTCATGTGGTAATATAAACAGTCCACCTTTCAGTAAACGATCCCTTTTTGCCTTTTTCATTTTTTTGCTATAGTCTTACTTGGGTGTAATTCTATGGACTCCTCTTTGTCTTCTGGAGGTGAGTTTGCGAATTCCTTGGGGAGAAGACAGAAGTTATTTTAGTTTTCAGTTTTGACCATATGTCATAATTTGAGAAGAAAAATATGTCATCTCTCAAACACAGCAGCAAACAATCTTTGTAAGGTGTGTTTGTCTGGTAGGTCTCAAACTTAACAAACGTTAAAATAAATATGGAGAATCAGTTATAATTGTACATATTTGTAATTACAGAAAATTGGGAGTTCTTACATCAATTTCATCCTTGAAAGGTGTTCTGGTTGGTTTATATTCTGGATCTTCATCCTCTCTGTCGAATTCACCCCTATAAAATATTTTTAAAATATTTTCAAGAAAAACACTGGTTTTGAGAGGGGGCTGATTTTCTGAACAAAAGCAAAAAAAGCTACAAAAGCCATCAGTATGGTGTACCAAGTTACACATTTGTATTTCATGCTCAACTGTGTAAACAAATCTATGTACTTTGTACATCGTACAATCACTTCATATCCTCAGGCAACATGTAAGTATAATATGACATATGAACCCATGCCAACATATACAATGCTGATAAAGTTTATTAATTTTTTCATGTCCTCCTTACCCATCACCGCCATCTGCTAACATGTCTGTCCCTCTCTGTTCAGCAGCTATGGCCTTTGCATCAGGCATGCCAACCCGTTCCAGAAAGCACAGTGCTGGATCAGCTCTCATGGAATTGTACTTCTCATAACCTGCGTGCAGAGTGGGAGACAAATGCTTTTTAAAATGCTATGACCAGCTGTGAATAGAACAGGTCGAGGCAGTAGAAGTACAATTTTCTGGATTCATTAATTTATTTTTAAATAAAACAAAGGAGCTATCACCATGCTGGAAACATTTAATTAATATAAAAAAATTGTTCATGTTGGTAAATTCCAACAGCACAAACGTTTTCCCATCAATTACATTAACACATACAAGATAGTGAAGAAAGCATCCAATTTCATGTCATTATAAAGTGAAGTGAAAACCTTTCACAAGTGAAAAACTTCTATAAGTTTCCTATATGACTCTCACAGTGGCTCTTGACATTCAATACTCGCCAGTGGAAACACACAGATGCAAATGGGAGCACACACACACGTATTTTCAATAGCTCCAGCCCTGCTGGAGCCCTCAATACAGGCTGCAAAAATGCTGCATACATGGGTTATACGTAAGGCCAACGAACCTGTCTTATTAGGTTTAGAATGATGCATGTCAGTAAGATGACACTGTTCCCTCTATGGTTTTCAAACTGCTGTTTGCTTTTTTACTGCCCAAGTTGACTAGATGGAAAATGGCAGATCCCAACAGTGCACTGCAGGAAAATGATTTTTAGACTAGACTTGCCTCAGCTGAGCCCACAACACAGAGCTGCTGTACATAGGCAGAACAGCACAATTCAATTAGGATTTGTACTACAACACACTGCTCCTAACTGCTGTAGAGCCTCAAGCCAAACTGTAATCATGAAAGGTTTTATAAGCCATCATTCTCCCCTTTAGTCAGGCTGGGCTGCTGAGAATACCTCTGCGACCTCCAGAGAATTGGGATTATAATCAGGAATCGCTCACTGTATATATCATGCCAGCTCTGCATCCCCAGCCTTTCAAAGTTAACAAGGCTGCATCCCACTCAAGGGAGCCGGGAGTTCTCAACACTGACATTTGTGAAATATTGCTTGGAACAAAGCCCAGGAGGCACTTGTACAGATTAATAGCAGAGGTTAAGCCCACCGTCCACTCTGACACTGGTTGGCAGAGTTAGCAAGTGAAGCAGTGCTGGAAGCAAAGTTTATGGAGATCTATCTTACTATTTGGCTATTATTTAAACAAATATGGCTTTGTTTTATTTACAGCCAAGAAAGTAATGTTTTCTTCTCAAATGTTCTGCAAACATTTAAAAACAGCATCTGATATTTACAGCTCATATTAGGTTTTTAATGCAGGCAAGAAAAAAGGGAGATACAAGCCAACAGTTCTTTGGAACAATACTTGTTAATATTATGACTGAACAGTCCTACACACTGAAAGCTTTACAACTGAGTTTTGTTGAGAGTGAGACACCACTTACCATGTTTAAATACTCCAATTAAAAGGGATTTATCAGCCTCCTTATCCCACCAGTCTGCAGGAACTTCGGCATGGAATGGCTCAGGTATCCATATATCTACTTCACTGTGAAGACAGCATTATATACATTCTCAAAGGTACTACTCGACAAAGATTAAAAAAAACCAAAAAAGACAATCCTAAAAAAAACCCAAGTGGTTTACGCTGTTCTGTAAATATAAATTTTGGGCTGGAAAACCACCCCAAAACCCAATACAGAAATTGAAATACCCTTAAAAATAATTAGGATAGTTAAACAAACAAACAACAAAAAATAATTAATCAACAAAAAAACCAACACAAATGCCCCCCCCCACATTAGGCTATTTTGGGAGTCAAATGGTTATTTAAATATGATTTATTTAAAGTCTTAGTATTTTTTTAATTTTTAAAATTGAGCTAGAATAATCCCTCAATATTAGCAGAGCTACAAATCCACTTCTGTCATTTCCCACATCGTTTCCTCCCCCAAGAAAATTACCCACTGCGCTTCATAAAATAATAAGGTTGCTTGAGAACAGACATATAAGAGATAAAGTGTGACCACCTTTAAACACTGCGTAATTATAGTATGTGTACTTTACAAAAGCCAGAGTCATAAAGCAAAAAATAAACCTGCACTTGCACTAACCTTGAGTCAGCACCCTCTAAGATCTTGTCTGCTTGGTCCCCTATAACTTCTTGTCGTAGATAGTAGAGCATGCGGACACGCAGCAGGACCCTGGAGAGGAAGGCAGAGGGGGGAAAAAGTTCTTAACTTCAGGACTGTTTGCCAACAGTGGCTTTTGGCAGCTGCTGCTGTTCATCCATCATCCTGCCAAGGCTGATTAGCCATGCTGTATGGTAGGCTTGAAGCGTGACAGATGGTGGCACATAATCACCTCTGTGTGGTGCTTTCTGCTGGCTTCCAACAGGCCTGCCTGGCAACTGCTTACACTGCACAGAGAGGGACCCAGCTCAGCCCGGCCCCGGCGCATTTCATTTAGTTCTACCTAGTGCAGCTTGTGAAGTTTAGACACGTACTCTACCACTGCCTCTGAAGTATTGAAGCAAGTTTGTAAACAACTGAGCAGATGGCTTTCAGTAACTGTTCTGCTTCATTATCTCATAAAATTTCCTCAGCTGCTGCCTTAATACCATTTTTGGAAGCACATCAGAAGTTGTAGGAATAAACGAGATATAAAATCTGGTTTTACTACCTTACAATAAACCCTCAATATGGAATGTCAGGTTTTTCAGATTATACAACTTTTTGCTTCTGAGAGTGGGGGGCAAAAATAATCCCCCATTTCCCTTGGGAGATATTAACTATTTTTACTCTTTATAGTTCGAACTGCTATTAAATTTTACCTACGCACACCCTAACTGTTACAAGGAAGTGAAAAATCTTCGTTGCCAAGTTTATTTTTCCCTATTTCTGCAATACTGCAGTCGTTTTTGGAAGCACTGTCAGGTGTTGTGGTCACACTCAAAGCTGGCAGGAGAGAGAATGGCAGACTGGCTTTTGAAGGAGACTAGAAAAGAGGTCATTTCTGTAGAAAAAGTATCTACCTGAAAATAATCCTGCTCTCCTATGTTTACCCAATTCAGGGCACCCCCTGCTGCCTAGTTCATGAAGTAAAACCAGTACCAGCTAAAATGGAGATTACTCAGCCTGCCCTTTCACTGTACCCAAATTCATCACAGCAACTGTTGAATTGCTGCTGCTCCTGGAGCAGCAAGGGTGACCAGGGAAGCAGTAATCTGATCACCCACTTGCATGAAAAATTTAGACCACCACCAGTTTTGAGAGCTCCTTGTTAGAGATCAGACGCAACTGGAGCAACACCCGTTTTCACACGTGTTATTCAATCAAACCTCGGAAGAGCAGGGATGTGAATGAAGGTCATGTCTGCAATTCAAAACATGTCAGACATGCTTCTTTCTGTATGCACAGTAACTGGGACCAGTAAGGTGTCCCTGCTCCCTGTGTGGCTATGTAAATAAGCTGTTGAGGGTCTCTATCATCTTAGTATTAAGCAATAACAGCTGTTACATCAAGCCAAAGAGGAGAAGCACGAAATAAAACCCAAGATAAACCAAAAACCAGAGGCTCTTTGCACCTTTCAGGAGGCCTATGCATTAAACCAGCATACATGGTACCTAAGGAAAGGACACCAATTCTTAAAAAGCCAACTTCAACTGGTACCTTTTGAAGGAAATTACTCAGATTATTAACTGGCTCCACCTCTGTTTGATTTTACCTGTGCTAAAAACATGTGGCTTCTACAATTCATTTAGTCCTGGTGAATCTGGGAAGTGAAGGAAAAAGATAGCAACTGAAAACATTCTTGCATATTTACCAGTCTTCCCAGTCCTTGTAACTGTTCTATTGTATTATTAAAGAAGCAGTATTTAAAAAAATAATTTTAAGTCAGATCTGCAAACTGATATAGCAAATAATGAAGATGTGTTACCTGAGAGATTAAAATAATGTTACAGGAAAGAATTTTATTACTTTAAGAGCAAGTGAAATATAGTAACAGACCTGAGTAACAGTTCAGAAAAATCAGAAAGCAGTTTATTTGGAAGTGCACTCACTAACATAATTCTATGAGTATCTGTTGTCATCAGCTAAGAATTAAGCTTGGTTAGCATCTGGAAATGAGCTAATAAACCCTTAAATGCCTTTCCTCCTTCACATCACACCCCCTATTGACAGCCACAGGTACTTTTCAAATCAATAATATCTTTCCACTAAATAGCATTAATAAGACACAATACATATTCAAACCACAAAAGTAATGGTGACTTTTCAGTAACACTGCATTACAACTGCATGATAGGTATACAACGAAGAGCAGAAATTTAAAAACAAAACCAAATATCCCAAAATCCCAAAAGCAATCAACCACGTCCCCAGCTCTAAACCAAGGTACTTTTGGGACAAGGTTCAGTGTCTATATGGAGACTATAGTAAGCAAAACTGAGATGGCATCAAAGAAAGCTGACAAAAAAATAAGACATGATAAAACAAAAGCCAGAAAATATGTAAGAAAGGTTCTTAAGAGACATTCATGAAACAATAAAACATTATATACAGTGACCTTTATCCCCAAAAGCTTTTGGTTTAGTAACATGTTCAGAATTTCAAAAATCAATTCAGGTAAAAGAGTTTGGTGAGAAATTTCATCTCAAAGGAGGAAGAATAAATATTCTGTATATTTTTTACATATTATATTATTGCCTATTTATATAGATGATTTATATATATTATATATATATATAAATATTCTCTGAGGAGAGCAAGATAGGAAGGGAGAGAAGGAATGAAGAGAAAAGATACACCCACATATAGGTGAACTACCAAATGGAACTCCCGAAACTAAGAACTGGATATAGGAGTTTAACATCTATGGAACAGAACTTTAAATACCAGCCTGAGGGACTCCACAAGAACGTAAGAAACAAACAGCTTTTGTTTAAAGATAGCCAATTGTCAAGTGAAATAGACTTAGTGTAAGAATATAGTCTTTATTTCCTATGGTAAAAAAAAATGTTATCTGATTCCATTCTTATTAAATAAGTAGAGAATAATTTTCTTCAGAACTGTGCTGATCTGTCATAAAGAGCTTACAGAAGTATCCAGTTATCTGTTAAGATGATTATCCCCAAATTAAAAAGTAATAATGGCCTTTACATCCTATTAAATGGCCCTGTGTTCTATTAAATATATCCAAACAAAGCTGTGGACTTTTCAAAAGCATGTAGTTAAAAAAAAATCCTAAACCTCTAAATTAAACATTTATTAGTACTTACTTATTACAGTGATGTTTAAGATGTTTTCTATAGCTGTCTTCTTGAAATAATACATCTGGATTACAGGTTGTGAGCCAATCAGCATCTTGCAGCATTGGCTGTGAACTCTGGGCTTTTACTTTCTTCCCTTTCCTCCCTCTGGGCACTGGTGCAGACAGACCTAGAAAATCCCCCAACATTTCTTACACAATCTGAATAGAAAAACTCTTACCCCAAACAACATTACAAACATATATTTAAAGCTAAGTATTCATTACTTTGTGGGCAACACAACCACCAAAAACTGAACATCAACATAACTTTGTACAGAAAATTGCAAGTAACAAAATCAACCAAAACTTTCATGCAAATTTAGGTGTGAAGATTTCAAAAATTCAGAGTGCTAGCCAGAAAATGGTGTTACATAAATATTTCTTGTAAAAACTCTCATGAATCTAAATGGCCGTAAGGAAACAAGCTTTCTGATTTATGGCAATTTAAAAGAGATTAAATCCAGCAGTAGGTGCCGGCAAAATATAATGCTGGAATATTTGTTTAAAACTGATTTAAAGGAAAGAGCACTGTATTCTACAAAGTGTCTGAGGGAGACTTCCCCTTTAAGTACAGACCAAGTCAAAGCCCACCTTACTCATAAAATCTGACAAGATCCTACGACATGTCAGAATGGCTATAGTTTAAACCAAAAACATAGCACGACTGAAGCAATTCTTTCCTATTTACTAGCATCATTATTTGATTGTGGTAGACATACCGGAATGATTAACCAAAGCTCGAGTTTGCCCATCTGCAGTTGGAGTGATCAGATCCCAGATGAAACTTTTGATATTTTCATCCCCTTTGTAATGATTAAGACAATACACCAGGATAGTCCGGCAGATGGTTTCCACATCTTGCTCTGTTAGCTGACGTTTATAGCGCCCATGTGAGAGGATGTCAGTCCACCGACCCCAGCTATAAGAAAAATATATTCAATACAACAGCCAGGGTACTGGTATTTTAATTTGTGACTTTCAATTTAACTCCTGGTATCAAGCAACTTGGGACCTCCTGTGTTAGCACTAATGCATTTTGCATTTGCAGGTTACGTCAGGGAATCCAACCTCCAGCACCAAAGAGTTAACAATGTTTATTTTACAGAACAGGCAATAAGTTCACTGCTCGTAAAGCTGCAATTGAACTACACTCAAATTAATAAAGTACATATGTTTAACTCTAAAGGTCCCAGAAAGCTACAAATAGGAAACTCAACCAATTCCTACAATGATGGGATCTGAGAAACCATTCCTATTTTGAACTAGAAACCTCTTACTAGCAACTGTTGTACACTAATTTCTAAAATAAAGACAGTCATTCTGAAGGTCACCATCTTAGAAGTCAAATAGAGCTACCTGCTTGCAAAGAGATAAAATTCAAATTAGCACACTCAATGGGAAAAATATCAAGTATCAAGTACCTGAATTTAAGTGGTGACAAACTCTAGATTGACTGTTGATTTCAAAACCATATTGTTCTTTACAAATACACTATTACTCTCTTCAACACTTAGAAAAGAGACGTTGAAACTCATTAACTCAAGAATTCTTTACACTGAGAAAACAGAAACAACTATTCTGTCATCACAAAGTCACTTATCTTACCAGTGAGCTCATAGTCATCTGTGACACACTCTGATACTTTAAACTAAGTAACACATATAAGTGCAATTTATATGTATAGCAACCAAAACCAAATCTGACTGGCGTGCGTAGGCATTATACAGTATGATAGTATGTGAATGTGTCCAAGAGAATGATGAGTTATTTACTATATATAATTTATTTTCAGGTCTTTAGCCACAATTACTGTATTTTATTGCGTATCTTACCCATAAACCAACAAGTTCTTCTCCACCCTGAAACATTCACTTCTTGCATAACCTTGTGATTTGTCCTGAGGCCTACGGGGCTTTGTGCTAGGCTTTTCTTCAGAATCGCTTTCCAGATCTGAAAACTCCATCAGTTCGTCCTCTTTGACTGCACTGTAGAGTCTGGTTTGCTTCCTTACTCTTGGTGTATCAATAACTAGGTTGTTCTAAAATGATAGGGAAAATGTATAAATTTAGGAAGGGGTGGGAGGGAGGAAATCTTTGATTTAGTTGTACTAGAAAGAGTCATAAAGCTCTTACCCTTCCATTTAGAGCATCGATATCCAGCTCAGCTTTCTTTGCCCACTTCTGCCAGAAATTAGGGTCATCCAAAGAAATATCTGTCCTGTTCCCAGATGCAACAAAACTAGCCTAGTAAAAGTAAAAACATGTGGATTGACTTCTGAACTGCTTGCTATGAAGAACACCTGTTTTTCACTAGCAAATACAATACTTAGGGAGAGGCAGTGTTGTCAAGAAACAAAAAAGACAAGTACACTGAAAAAATAAACTGACACAGAAGGCAATTTAATATACTTCCACCTATTCTGGTCACATTTTATTCATTGTCCTCTGAATGTCAATGCATACCTTTGCAAATGTTGAGCCTTTTCCTTCAGATTCAATAGTAATTGTGTGTGTTCGCCTTAAGAGAATCTGATCGATATCCTCTTCACAAAACTTAGACCCTTCATCTTCCTCATCCATCAGAGCACCATATGCCCCCTTTCGAAGAAGATCTTCTATTTCTTTTTTAGACAGCTGTTGCACCTGTAACACATAAGAGGGGTTATGGTTTTGGGTTTTTTTGACATCAGCCAATGTGTTCATCTGACAGCATAATCAGAGGGATCATCCTCTTATTTGGCATTCTAAGAACTGAAACTCTACAATAATGTGGTGGTGGTCAATTAAACATTCATGCTGAAATCACCTTTTAAAGAAGAATACAAACAACAAAATTCTCAGGGTGAAGTTATGTGAGTGGTTTAAATGACTTAATAATTTATTGTAACTGAATCCCTTTAGCTTGATGACTGCTAAACTCCTCCTGGGAGCAGATTTAACTTACTAACCTGACAAAAAAGCTAAAGCAGAAATAAGTCCCAAAGCAAAAAGGCTACACCAGCAAAAGCTAACTAGAAGAACTCCATAAAGTGCCAGGATCAACATAATGTAAAGGGTGGAATGATGAGAATGGATCAGGATTGAAGGAACATGACTCCACCTCCCCCTTTTGGCAATAACTGAGCCATTAGATAGTCTGAGCCAGTTCATGTAGCCAATGCCCTTATTTAACCTGACTAAACTATCAGCCACACTCCATCTGAAAACCACTGTTCTCCACCTAAAATGCACACAGGCAAGCAAAGTGTAACATGTTCATAGCATTTGTTGATAATGTACCTTAAAAAACTAATCCTTACCCCATTTGTGGCATTTTCTCTTCCACTCATAGATTGTAGCACAGCCTTATCAAGGCCCAGCTTCAAGCTAGCTTTGTCAAACATTTCCCTTTCGTAAGAATTCCTTGTTATCAACCTGTAAATTTTCACTGATTTGCTCTGCCCTATTCTGTGACATCGTGCTTGAGCCTGAAGAAACAAAGAGATATTCAGTTACAGGTTACAAATGGAAGAAAAAAGAATTTGAAATAATTAATACAGAGAAGCTACTTTAAAAGCTTTTTTTTCAATATAAATAATATTGTTTATGCTTTCAAGAGAGCAACAACAGATAATTTCTCTTGTAGGTGAAGAAAATTTCACAGTAAACAGGCAAAGAAAAATTTTCAATAAAATCATCTCTTGTAATATTACCTGGAGGTCATTTTGGGGGTTCCAGTCTGAATCAAAAATGATGCAGGTATCAGCAGCAGTAAGATTAATGCCCAAACCTCCTGCCCTTGTACACAGCAGGAAAACAAACCTATCAGAATCAGGTCTTGAAAACCTGTCAATAGCTGCCTGACGCAAGTTGCCTCTCACTCGACCATCAATTCGTTCGTACGGGTACCTGAAAAATAGGTGCATTATAGGGATTGTTTTACTGCAATGGCACTGCTTCTTTAGAAGAACATGCAATTAAAAACAACAAACATGCTTCTGTGGGGTTAGAAGAACTACAACAAACTAAGAGACTAACTAACTTCATCAGTAAAGACATTCTACTTTGTCTCTTTCTTCGGTAAAGAACAGACTTTCATTCCACAGAATTCAGTAAAAATTTAGGCCTAAACAAAAAAACTCTAGAGCCACCAAAACATTTAACTGAGAGCTAAACTGAGAGGTTTAAAGCTCTCCATATGAGGTCATTTTGTATTCACTCAAAAGAAAAGGCTCAGTACTTGCAACCTCCACGTTTGCTCTTTCCCTTAGTCAGATCACTATAGAAAACAATGTTTTAATTTCTTCCCTTTCTATATGGGTTACTCACAGGTTAAATGCAGTGGTCACTGAGGAAGGCACAGTTTATTTATAATTGTATTATATTGTTGCTCTCACCGTCTTTGAATGAGGTAGTCTTCCAGTATGTCCAAGCAGCGCACCATCTGGGAAAAGATAAGCACCCTGTGGCCACCAGCCTTCAGTTTTGGCAGCAGCTTGTCAATCAGTACGAGCTTGCCAGCAGCCTGGATCATTGCCTGGAGCTGAAAATCTGGAGAGTCGGCATTGTGTGTTTCTTTAAACTCTTCCAAAATTTTCTCTTCAGCACCTGCAAAGATTGGACAGCAATACATGAACACTGCAAAGGGTTTTATTAATAAACAATGAGCTCGCCTTCAATACCCTATAGAAACTGCAGGAATGTTTTAAGCACTATGTGAAACAAACAACAAACATTTATTTTAAAAATAAACATTTATAAAAAATATTAAGCTTAAATTTGAAGCAAACATATACACAAATACAGCATAAATAAAAAACAACTCTGAGAATTAATCTTTTTTTTTTCTTCTTTTGAACAACACTAAACTCTTTCCTAAATAAATTCATAGAACTATTGACACACACAATTCAATGAAAAAAAAAGATGAAAAAAATTAAATATATTTCAACTGATAAAATGGATTTTTTTTTTCCTTTTAAAAATGTAGCATGAAAGAAAATGTCTTATTTCTACAGGAAAATACAAGGGACACAAATCACATTTAATGTCTGTGCCTCTAAAATCAGCCTTAAACATCCACATGACCTGAACCTGCTCCTTTCATTATTAATTATAAAATAAAAATCCAACCAAAAACTAACTGGGGGGGAAGCAGCTATGAAATTATTATTTTACCTTCTATTTAGTTTTTTCTCACTGAATGTATTTTTTTATTCAGTTTGATGAAGCTTTCCAGCATTAGTCAAAAGTTCTCTCTTGCCACTTGCTTTGCCTATGAATGATATGCATAGCAGCAACTATTTCCTTGTTCGGCTTACTACCAGAAGACTACAGACCAAGTTCAAGCTTTCTCTTCAACCTCTCCTATGCTTTTATTCCATTTTTATGTCACTTCTACAAAGTGGGCAATTGCAAGAACTATCAGATTGCCATTCTTGGCATGTAAAAGGTTAGAAATCTTTGTTCTAAGCTTATTTCACCTCCAAATAAACCCTTTTTTGAGCAATCTTTTTTTCCCCTCTGCTTTTTTTTTTCAGCAAAACATAGTTTATAAAGCATTTCTAGTTTGTCTAATATTCAGCTTCAATACTGCTTTTGAATAGCACAAGGAAAGATGGAAGGGTTGGGGGAGGGGGAAAGCACAGCTTTCTGCCAGGCTTCTGCTGAGCATCTCTCTCTCAAATCCCAGCTCTGAGTGGATGCCTGTAAACAAACACGGAATCGCAGCCTCCCTGTGTGCCATCGCTGCTTCGGTGCCCGCAGCAGACCCCAGCCGGGGCAGGCTGCCTGACAGCTCCGGGCTGCTCCACGCGCTCGCACCGCTCGCTTTTACAGAACCCCACGGACTCCAGATCTGACCGCCTTTCAAGACAGTTTTATGTCCCTGGATTTTCCTGATCCAGATTCCCTGCTCCCAGCACAATTCATCCTAATGCTTTGCACATAAGAAAAGTAAGGCCATGTGAAATGAGTGTAAGCAGACACTCAAAGTTCTCTTCAATCATAACACCGCCCATCTTTGTAAAACAGGTAGAATTTTGGGCAGTAAATCTCCGATTCTGTACTGAACTTTGGCAATTCCAGGATACAGCAGGCTGTCAAGCAGTTCCTATGTGGTAATTTCAGTCCTCTTTCCAGGTTACAGCAATTATTTCTGACTCAACTGCGATATCCAGATTTAAGTTTCACTACTGTGAAGCAACCCAGTATGCAAGAACAGCATCTGCAAAAGCAAACCACACTACAACAAACCCACAATCTAGTCTAATGAATGGTGAATTTACAGTACCAGAGCTTGGTCTCAAGCAAGACCCAAATTCACTACAGATAACTCCAAAAATCTGTTCTTTCAATAACTCTGTCCTAGCTAAATCCTGTAGAAGACCATCTTTTTTTTTAAATTCCTACTTCAAGTGCAATTACGCCATGTCCATTGAGCAGCCTGTTACCCAAAAGTTACTTGATACAGTACTTGCAGGTCTGTAAAATTACTTCCTATTCTAGCTGATTTTTAGCAGAGGATGAAAGGAAGGTATTTGAATGTGTGGTTGGCCAATTAGGGAAACCTTCACTTCTACTCTTCATTAAGAGAAGCTTACGAAGCTCAAGAGGGCACAACAAACAGAGTAAGGAGCTTTTTTGGTGTTCAGCACTAAGATGTGTAAGTATAGAAGCATTCCCCACTGCTGGTTCTTGGAGATAGCGAGAGGAACGATGTATAAATACTTGAGAATGGTTGCTATGGAGAAAACAAGGAGTCCAGCCCTAAGAAAAATGACAGACAATGCTTTACCCAAGTTGGCTGGAGAATACCCAACAGGCAGTAACTACCTCTAGAAGCCTACTCCCAGTCTCAGCAGAACACATCTATCAATCAAGAACGAAACAAAACCCCCACTTTACATTCAACTCCTACCATACTACTTCCATCATACAGCCTTAACTGAAGGTTATATAGAAGATTTGCTTGCAACTCTTACACAAAACAAAACATATTCAAATGTTCAAATACATGTGCACTACTGCTTGTTCACAAACCCCACAAACTGGGAAGAAAATGAGGATTCACAGACACTTTCATAAAGCAGTTAAGCTTAGAAAACAGAACTTGTTACTGCAAGGAATCATTCATCAGGAGAATGCAACCATAAGTACTCACACTGCAAAAACTCTTAGCAGAAATAAAATAAACTTGTGCCATTACACTACCTACAAAGTTGTTAAATATCAACAAAATAAAACCAGATGACTACAGCATGTAGGAGTATTTTCTGTCCTAGAACTACAAAGGATGTATTTGTTTAGTTCCATCTCCACACTAACACATCAGGATTTCTTTTCCCCCCTCAAATCTGACGGCTCAACCCACCTGCCATGTTGCTGAATGATACAAAGCAAGTCCAAAGGTTCAGAACATTACAAAAATGTTACAAAGGCAAATGCATTTAAGAGACAAATCCATCTCCCTTTATTAAGACACAGTCGTCAAAAAATATTTGAGGTTTTCTAAATTAACACCTGAACTTTATCAGTTTCTTAGTTGTATTAAATGATACAAGACTTCTGAGGAAAAAAAAATTACTGCTGTAGGCAACACTGCAATCACTGCTCATAAACTTTACTTGACAAAACAAAGTAGTAGCAAAATATTCAGTTTTTTTTTTCTTTCAACAAACATGAAATAAGGAAAAATAATAGCAAGGTTAAAAACCAGCTGAAAGCCAAGAAGCATCAATTCAGACACCCATAACCTGAACAGCCTAAACCATTCTGATAAACTCATTTATGTCATGGATTAACTTAAGCCAAAAAATCAAGTAAAAAACCCCAACAAACCCTGCACCAGAACCACAAAGCTACTTTACTGTATGTCATATGAGTTCAGAAACTGAACAGCCACCAGCATGGATGAGTTGAACTACTTTGGAGTAAGCCTATCTCATGTCTTTGGAATAATTACTTGTGTATGAAATATAATTAGATGTAATTTCATGAATCAGTTAAAGCATTTTTGCCCCCCATTTAAACAAAAAGTGTCAAGGAAAAGAACTTAAGTACTGCAATATGGAAGTCATACAATAAAAAACCTGAAATCACATATGGCTCTGGAACAAAACCGTCTTTCATCATGAAGCCTATAACCAGCACAAACCAACCATAAATCATACCTAGTAAGAAACAGGAGTTGGGAAACAAGGAACTAGTAGAATGCAACCCTGTATGGAGGCTGGTGTTACACCCTCAAAGGGAAGAACCGACCAGCACATACAAGTTTAGCATACTTCAGACAGAGCTGGCTGGTTCATCACAGGGTTGGTGACTGGAACAGCCTCCCCAGGGAAGTGGTCGTGGTACCACCAGTAGAGTTCAAGGACCATCTGGTCCTTAAGTCATATGACTTAGTTTTAGGTAGTTATGTGAGGAGCAGAGAGCTGGACTCAATAATCTCCATGGCTTCCTTTCAACTTAAGATATTTTATGACTCCATACTACTTGCCAAAGATAATCATGATCTAAAACCAATACCACCACACAGAAAAAGTCACTGAAGTCTAATATGACATTCACCCTAATCTTTCTCTTACTAGTCAAATTAAGAAAACTAACTGACAACATGTGGCCATAAAAGCAGGCTTTATCACTATTTCTTACTCTGCAACTTTTATTCAGCAATTTTAAGTTACTACCTTACCATGTTTGACAGCAAGAAAGTAAGTAGCAGCTAACTATAAGTGAAGAAACAATTACCATATTCATGCCAGCATCCAACAACCTGCACAATAACTGAAGTCTTGTTTGTCACAAATAACAGAACGGAAAACTTTAGAGTAGCAGCATTAACTCAGTCAGGCCTAAGTCTCTCAGGAAGCCTTGGAAAAAAGCAGCACAGAAAAAAGCAGCTGCAAGAGCAGATATCCATACCTATGAGAATCTAAAAGGTTATCTCACTTTTCTACTGAAAATAAATGAATAAATAAAATGACACACTAAAATAGAATCTATACCTAGTGAAAATTTTTACAACCGTTTTTCAAATGAGGAGAAAAGTAGGCAGCCTACCATTAATAAGGTATGGATGATTGCAGCATTTTCTTAGTTCCATCATAGTGTTTAAAAGATTAGGTACATTTGCCTGACCTCCACCCTTGGAAAGAAATGTGAAATTCTTTTCAAGAATAGCACGATAGTATTTCTTCTGAATATTTGTCAGCTCAACTTCAATGATGGTTTCCTCTTTGGGGGCCAGGTTCTTTTCCACATCCTCCTTGAGACGTCTTAGCATCATCGGCTTCAAAATAGCTTGCAGTTTTTGCACCTGGAAAACAGATGTGATGAATTAAAATTGCTAGAAATCAAAAATTAATTTTTCAATTTCCTTAATTCTAAAAACCTTGTTTTCTACCTCAAATGCCAAATAGAGAACATTGTAAAAAAAATCTTTCCTCAGTGACTCAGCAGCAAGTTCTCTTGTTAACTCGATGACATACACATTTCTAAAGTCTATTTTTGGTGCGTAGCCCTTCTGTTTAGTGATGTCTGTTATTAAATAGACCTCACTCAGAACTATCCTTCTAGACAAGGATAGTACTGCACACAAATCATGCAGAGCTAACCCTTTGTTAAATTAGCAAATCTGCTACTAATCAGATAGCAAATCTGACACTTCTAAGATAACTTCTGCAATTCACTTCTAATTACTAATCAGTATTTAAGGCTCTTTTCCCACTTTAAGTATCTGCTTCTAATTATTTTCTTATTTCCCTAGTTTTGACATCCATTGAAGTAGAAAACGAAGTCCTAAAGGACTGGTCTAAAAATGAAAACATTGTATTTATGTTACCATTTATGACACAGATAATTTTTTATGTCCCCAGGTTTTGTAGCATATTCTTTAAGACACATCCTAAAGAGTGGGAGGGGCAAAGAAGAAAATGTCAGTTTTCTTTAAAAAAAGGCTAAGTTTAAGTTTTTGTAAAGTCCCTTACACAAAAAGCTCAAATGTATTCCATATCAAAAAACCCCAAAACACTTGGCATTTAGGTTGTTTTAGGCTGTGTTTCAAAGTTCAAACCATGTCAGTGCTGAAGAGCTAATAATTCACCCTGAAATTGGTCACCATCTCTTGATGCAGAGGTGCACAGCAGAAATATGAACAAAAGACACTTTCTCCTGAATTTATATAATTCCCTTAGTAAAAAAGCAACTTCAGAACAAAAAAGGTTATTAGCACAGAGGGATGAACAACTGAGAAAATATATGGAATATGACTGCAAGGAATGGAGAGGAAACCCCAAGCCATTAACACATAACCTGTCCCACCACTTGACAGGCAAACCCAATTCCAAAACATCTGAGTGTCAACATATAAGGAAGCTCTCCTGAACTTGTAGAACCAAGCAATCCAGGCCCTAATTCTGATCATAGCCAATGGCATTATTTTAGTAATAGTTCCATGTATGGTTTCAAAAGCTTCCAGTCATTTTGAGCTGGCCATACAGGAGCTATGTCGAGAATTAGGATATATTAGTTCCAGTTCAAACACTTCATTAACAGGAGTACATGGCTTCTGCATCAGAGCTGGCTCACTTTCAGTCAGGTCAGTGTCCATTCTGACTGACATACAATAGCATACACAACCTATGGAAACACATCCTGTTCTGCCAGGATGCCAGGGGATAGAGGAAGAGCTATTTTGTAATTTAGACTATGATGTCTGAAAGAGTTGTTCTCAAAGAAAGTCAACAAATTCAAGCAGTCAAAAGTTGAAAGACAGCAAAAATTGAACTTTCAGACAAAGCCAACAGAGTTACATACAAAAATACATGCAGTAATTACCACAGGAAGCAAAGGGCCAAATAAAGATGCCATACTTCAGTTAACTCCTAATATTAAGGTGGTTTGACCTTTTAAAACATTTTGATACATAAAAAGAAACATTTTACATTTCAGATATAAAACATGTTGCACCTAGGGTCTTTCATTTGATATTGATTTATGCATTTCTTGTCTTGGACAGCTCGAGAAATCTATTTCCGAGTAAAAAAAATCCCTCCATTTGGTTACCTCCTGCTAAACTGAGTTTCTAGTATGTTCCTGTTTGCACTTAAGTCACTGAGAAAACTCTCAGATGTTAATTCCACAGAAGTTACAGGGACAGTCCCTTCACTCTGATGCTTAAGGAAGAATGTCAACTGACAAGTTAATTCTTGTAGAAGTATTTTCATCCAGAAACCATTATAAGACACCCCACCTCTATTTACCTCTATTTTTAAACACTACATTTTAATAAAGGGAATTTTTCCTATTTCTGCAAGACCAATGGACAAAGGATTAAAAAAAAAAAAAAACCAAAAAAAACAACAACACAAAAAACCCAGAACAGTGAAAAGGCAGAAATTACTTTTGGCCAAAAGCAAAAAACCATCAACTAAATGAAATTAAACAAAGAAAAAAAAAAGATAAACCACCATGGTATTCCAGGAAGCAAATAGGTATTATTTGAAAAAACAAACAATAAAGTTCAGATACAATAAAACAGATAAATCCACAATATCTAAATAGAAAACTAAGTGTGCAAGATAAGTTTACCTGCTCTTCAGTTTTAAGATCCCCAAATTCTTGCATGAATGTGGTTTCTGATGGAAAGCGACCTGGTTCCAAGAAGTGAAGCAAGCTAAACAGCTCTTCTACGGTATTTTGCAAAGGGGTTCCAGTAAGCAGCACTTTATGCTCCTGGAAGGTTAAGAAACAGTTGCCTAGGAATCCATAACTATAATTTCCAAAGGAAAAATATACAAAATTCTTTCCCCTTGTCTCACCTTTCCTTCCTCCCCCCTCCCCCAGCTACTTACATAAAACTCTTCTCAGGACATTTCTAACTGGTACTCTGGCTTTCCTTCAGTGGTAGCCCAGAAAAACACTTCACTACTTAAGCAGCTTCAAAAGTCCTCTAAGGTATAAGAATCTCACTGGTCCACAATGTCCCATCTCTTTCACAAGTATAATGAACTTCAAATGGCAAAATAACAGTTGAACTTATCCCATCATTTCCAGTAAAAATTCATTTATTTACCACACCTCCAATTGACCTCAGTGCACTGATCTCCTCAGGCCAAGAGATCAACACAGGATCTAACAGGAAACCTAAAGCAGAGTTCTACCTTCCTACAACATGCTAATGAGCATGAGAGGGGCAGAGACAAAAACAGCATATTGCCTTAGAGGAGCCCAGACAGGTTCAGCAGCTAGCCCAGAGCCAAACATAAATTTAGCAGTGTAACAAGAACTAATGTGAAAAGTCGCATATCTGTATCTGTAGTCTGTAAGACTATAAGCTCTGCCTTCCTCTAACAGCAACCATAGTAAGAACAACAAAAGGTACACAGCATTTTACAAACCTAATTACAGGTATTAGCTTAGCATGACTGCATTATTCTCACATTTTAAAAGAATACTCTGCCCAAAATAAAGTAACTATTGTGCCTTTTAAATGGTAATATCTTCACATTATCTTATTTTTCTCTATGAGTTTAATACACCTATTTTGTACACATAACATAATACATATTTATATAAGCATCAAAAACCGACTCACTTGCCCTTCCTTAGTCAATATGAAAGAACATCCCTACAGCCACACAACAAATTAACATTAGAGCTGATATTAATGCAGAGCAGTTTAACTCTCATGGCCAGATTTGGCCACCTGACCACATTACACTTTTAAATAAATGTCTATGTGAAGAAGTGACTACGGATTAAGTTACATGAAGAGAGAGAAAGGAAAGAATAATTTTGACTGTCTTAGGAGAATCCACATAATTCTACATCTAAATCAACGAAAAAAAACTTATTAAATAACAGCACTCCAAAACTGAAGGTAAGCATATGCGTCCAGGTATTTTATACTTTCTCATCTGCATTCTCTTATTCTTCTTAACACTTGATGATTTACTTGAGAAAAAACCCTTTTATTTTACTTTTTGATTAAACTGTAAATCAGAAGTAATAAAACTACAGAAGACTCAAAGATAAGAGATGTTCACACTGACCAGATCCATCATCTTGAGTCCTTCCAAAAGCTTACAGTTCCTGTTTTTCAGCCTGTGGGCCTCATCAATGACCACGCAACGCCATGGAATGTTACGCAGCTCTGGGCAGTCAGTCAAGATCATTTCAAACGTTGTGATAATGGCATGGAACTTGTAGGACCCCTTTATCACACGACCCTAAAAAGAACAGCCAATGTTAAAGTAAACTCTCTGGCAAAGAAAGAAAGTACTTTCTTTCACCTTCAAATTTTATTTTTTAAAAATACAAAACAGTACAATGAACAAGGCATTTAAAGCAAATTAAGTCATTATTGCTGACTAAATGGGGAAATACAATTCTGTAAGTTTGCTACTGGCTTCATGATAGCTGTTTTTAATCCTGTAAATAGGCCCACAGAATCACTGCACATTGATTACCAAGAAGTTATACAAGTATTTCAGTTGTACTTCATATGGATTATACTAATGTCTTGAGGCATTAATGTAGTGCTGCAATATTGAAATAAGGTTTTTAGACTTCGTCAAGAGAATTCTTGTTTTACATCTGAATTGAAGGTACATGAAGGTCCTGCTGAACAATCCAAAAAGTGCATTAGGGTTTCCTTCTTCTAACTATTTTAATATTGTTCTGTTAATCAGTTTGGTTTTTTTTTCCCATTAGACACCTGGGATTCAAAACACCTACAGTTCATGTAATGGCTTGGGTTGGGAGGGACCTTGAAGACCATCTAGTTCCAATCCCCCTGCCATGAGCAGGGACACCTTCCACTACATCAGGTTGCTCAAAGCTCTATTCCATCTGGCCTTGAACACTTCCAGGGATGGGCAATCTACAACAACTCTAGTGAACAGCGTTGGCAGAAGCAAATATCTGAACTTTTAAATGGAGAATGTGTATCTCTGCATACAATTTCATTATATTTTTGTAAGTCTGTGTTAAGCAAAGTTCAACAGGACAATTAACTTGATGTCTGACACCATCTTCACTGGTTCATTAGTTCAGTCTCATTTTCAGCACTGATATAAAGACTGTTAAAAAAAAAAAAAACTGAATAAACTTTATCCAGGACCATGAAATGAACATCTTTCTGGCATTATGCTATGCTTCTTCCCAGTGCTGTTCAAAGAAAAATGCAATTCGGTACCTCCAGTGTCAGTGGGTCTGTGCAGAAAAACTGTCTCTGTAAGGATGAGCATTACACAAGTTCAAAGCCATTCCACATTTTCAAAGGACTCTGTCATGGGTTGCATATTGAATACATTTCAAAAGAAACACGTATTTTACAGTAAGGTGACCATTTCTTCCTTTAGACCTGTGCAAGACTGAATCCTTTTATAAGTGACCTGCATATAATCCTCTCCAAACCGTGGGGATCAGAACTGGCTACTGACTCAATGAAATGATTGAAAACCTGATATCCTGAACTCAGCATTAAATCTGCCTACTCAAATCAAGAACATTTCAGAGAGAGTAATGACCAGCTCAACAATGCTTTCTCCTGGCATAGTCCAGAAATATATATCTTGTTAGGGGCAAAAAAAGCTGTTACTTAACAAACAGCAGATGAAGATACACTAAGTGGGCAGCCTTGAAAGCCAGCAAACTGAAATGCTGTAACCTTTTCATGAGCCAAGTAAATTTCCATCACAAAACAAGTCAGCTCTTTTCCAAGACTCTGTTATTAGCTGTATTTGGCACACATAGTTTTTGTAATCTTAAAGAAGAACTCCTTCTCAGAGGCGGGACAATACAGAAAAGCACATGGTTTGTTTGATATTCCAACCAGGGAAGGGCCCCTAGGAAGATCTTTCAGTTATATTGCTCAAGAACACCAGAACAGGCTTCTCTACATGAACCTCACAGCAGAACGTCTCTCGTAACACCGTGTCCTTAGTGCTGAAGTCACATCATTGCAGAAACTTATTTTGTTATTGACTACTCTCTAGCATTTCACAACAACTTGACTCCGGTAACTGGAGCCGACTCTGAAAAATCACACTACTGCAGATGGGGTAGGTGCTTCTTATGCAGGCTCTCTGTTGTTATTGCCCTTCAAAAGCCACTCACACTTCCTCAATGTTCAATTATTTTTGAGAAACAGCTCAGATTGAGAAGCCTCTCTGCATATTAAGACCTAAAAAGCCAAAGATACCTCATGTTGATGTTGATGTGTCTGGCAAGGGAACTAGAAATGATGCTGCTAAATCATGTCTTCTTTCACTCCCTTTTTGTCTCCCATCATATTCCCAGTGATGGTACTTTGGAGAATGCTAGAGTGAACATTACATGGGGACTCTTTTTTTCAAAACATGAGGAGATTTTTTTCCCTGTAATTTGGTTTCTACCATGTGTTTCACAGCTGACACTCTTACAAAGAATGGAACACAGAAGGTGATTTTGTGACACATCTAAGCTAGCTGCCACCAAAAGGATGAGTTCTCTCCATTTCTCCTTTATCCCTAAATGCAGTAATTGTCTGATTCTCCTCTTAAGACAGTTCAGGGAGCAAAGCCAGCAGAAAATCATCCATTTTTCTGTGCCATGAGTGCCTTGTCATTACTCGCTATGGGGTAAAATGACTGCATTGCTCATGGCAAGAATTGAGTTAAGAATATGGCAACGGGGGAACAAAACTTTCTGCTGCATCTTGCTGTAGATCCTTTTAGTTGCCTTTAGATCAATGAAACAACATTGCCAAAATAACTAGGAATCTGCACAGTAAGTGGGATTTTTCAGATGACATTCCTTCAGGTTTCATGCTAAATAACTGCTAGGGGGAAGAAATGCTGAGAACAAGCACCACTCAAATAGCAAACAAATATGACTTTTAACACAGGAAACAATTCAGCAGAGACAGTATTTGTATAAACCCGAATTTTTAAATTATATAAAATATCAATCTCTGCTAAGAAATTATTTTAAAACCAGAAAAACTGATTTCAATCCCACTTCATTTGTGTATTGTACATCTAGGTAAGAAGCTAAATGTGAGAATTATCATAAAGAATATTAGAGATTAATAGAACGGCCTGGATTGGGACCTTGAAGATCACCTAGTTCCAGCACTCCTGCTGTGGACTGGGACATACACAACTTCTCTGGGCCACTAGACCTCAATGAAGTAACTGTTACTCAAATAAATCTTCAACAAACACAGATATGATTTTCATTTGGAAGTTTCTTTGAAAATTGCTGAGAAAGCATTTATTTTCTAGACCACACAGCTGTAACTTCTAACTAATATAAATTACTATGTGTTTCTCTCCTATAAGTACGTAGTTCTATTTCTGTTTGCCCTAATGGCATGTCAAGTCACAGTCATCACCTTCAAAATAATTCTTAATCAGTTTTTATCAGTTTTTTACCTGTAAAAGCATATTTTCTATCTTGCAATCTCTCTCATAGCTTTGCTCTAAGACTCTGGTTTTTCAACAAACTTTAAGGACATGAAGTGAGAATTAAGCAGAACTGGACCACTCATCACATCACTGACAAAAAGAATGCTGTAACTTTTCTCATCTTTATAGTAAAAATTTGTTTCCTCTCACACACTTGCACTTCACTAGCCCTTTTTAACCACTGTGTCACAGTATGAATTCATGTTTAACTCATCATGTGCCATGACAAAAAAGGATCTGCTTTTGTCTTACAGCCTTCCCAGAGTTAAGCTCTCCCTACGGTAAGAATCATCTTTATTCCTTGTCCACAGACAGCCCTGTATTTAGCTATTCTGAGTATTGCTAGATTGGATCCAATTTATTAAGTAATACAGCTTACTCTGCATCCATGAACTGTCTTAGTCATTTACCAGTCTCCACATCTTTGTGTCATTTGAAAACTTCCTCAGTAATGATTTTGTTTTCTTTCAGATCACTGTTAAGTTATACAGCTCATGGACATGAACCAATCCCTGAAGAACTATGCTGGAAATGCAAATCATTTCTCATTAACAATTATATCAAGAAATATCAGCTAGCCAGTTTTAAATCCACTTAATGTGTGCCATATTGATTTTATATCCTTCTAGTTTATTAATCAAAATGTCCCATGGTGTAAAATGAAATGCTTTAAAGAAAATCCAAATGTATGAATTCACCACTATCACTTTTTAAAGCTCAGTTGAAAATAGCACTCCACAGGTTGAACTTCTATCCTTTTTCTCTCTTACACGAGGAAGATTTTATTGTCCTGCAATAACATTCAAAGTATGCACATTTTATTTTCCCTCAATTCCTGGGAAAAGCCATGCACTTAGAAGTAGGGATCTGCTGGTCTTCTTAGCTTCTGTTTTCCAAATAATTTTCTGTTTCTACCCCTAGTCATTTCTGCTTTTCTTCACTCACAACTATTCAACCTAAGCGCAGTAACACAGATTCAAAATATATCTGACTTACAAAATTTGATAAAGAGGCATTGACAAGTTTAATTTCTGCAAGCAGGTCTTTCCTGGAATGGTAGGCAAAGATTGATTTTTAAGCTTAGTTCTACTTAAAGGACTTTCTCCACTAAGAATGTCTTCTGCCAGCTCCCCTCAGAAATGCAAAATAACAAAAACCTTGCACGAAAGAATGAAACTCTAAACAAAAATTACACCACCTCTTGGTGCCCCTTTAGGTGCTCCCTTCCCAGAGAGATACTGGCTACTATTAAAAATCATTCTTAATACAGGTATCTGCATTTCTAACTGAAACCTAACATACCAGTACTGAACATTAATAATATTAAATTAATACCAGTACTGAACATTAATAATATTAAATTAATAATAATCATTAAATTAATAAACAACCGTAAAGCAGATACAAAAAAAGAGAAAAAGCAAAGTCATGAAGAGCTTTTACCTGTGGATCTTTGAAATACATTTCATACAACTGAATGGTCCGCCGACTCGCCTGACTCCCATGATACACAACCACATTCAACTCTGTCCAGGTGCGGAACTCCCTTTCCCAGTTGGGAATTGTGGACAATGGTGCAATAACCAAGAAAGGACCATGGATTCCTTTCAAATATATCTCATAGAGAAACGTAATGGACTGGATAGTCTTTCCCAACCCCATTTCATCTGCTAAAATGCAGTTTCGTCTGAAAACAAGAATAAAAACAAGCTGAACTATTTATTCCCAACTTAAAACATAGAAAATCAGTAAGGCAATAACCTGAATAAACCAGATATTTCTAGAATGAAAAGGCATCATAACATTTTGCATTTTAAATGTTATGATTTGTGATACAGTCAGCATGGATATATTCCTTCTATGTACCTCTCAAGTTCACAAGAGGGAGGAAGGAGCCGCAGGGGCATGCATGAACCCAAAGCACTTGCCACAAGAATCTATCTGAAATATTCATTTTCCACCCCAAATTCATTTGTATACAACTCCCACAGAAAAAAACTGAGCCATGTAAATGATTCTAAAATCTCACTTTAGCAGGTTACTTTAAAAGGCTGCTATTTCAAATAAGCTATAAAAGCTTTTCCAAAGCAGGATTCAGCAGTAAGCTATGTTTTACGTACGTGTTGTACCAATTGAAAAGAAGCCAGTTTACTCCCTCCAACTGGTATTCCCTGAGTTTGTTATTGTTTTTATACTCCCTGGAACTCTCCGATTTCTTCCAGTCATCGGCAGGAGGTCGCTCCTGTTTCAAACACAGCAAATCCCATTAGTGGTTTCTAAAAGACCGCATTACTTTACTATTTTCAAATAAAATCCTCTATCTAGAGCCAATTCTTACCACACGCTCCATTTCTGGCTCCCTAGACATCAGTTTCTCAAATTCTTCGATCTTGGCTTGGTCGATGTCTTGCTTGAGCTCCCAAGTGCTGTCTTCATAAGGAAGCGAACACCACTTCACCAGATAATGTGTTACAGGCTTTGTTAAGACAAAATTACATTATATCACAATACAGAAAGAATAAAAGTGTATCCTTTCTTACAGGAGATCTGCAGGCTAGATGAAATTCAAAAAGCTTGATCAGACCTGAATGCCTGACTCAGCCAGAAGGGTAAGCAAACAGCGGGCTGATACCTTGACAACCTAACTAAGATGAGAATCTGGAGAATGCAGGCTTACCACCAAATTGAGCATAACACATTTGAAATCACTAATGTCAGACTAAAATTTAGAAGCAAAACAATATTCATATTTCAACCCTTACAATTCTGTGCTTTACTACATATTTTAAAATCAACTGTTTTCTCTTATCAGCGTCATCAGAAACTTCACAACAGACAAATCAACCATCACCATTCACTGACAGAGCAACATGGAAACAGTGACACTGCCAGTGAAGCTTTCTATTCTCCCAGGACCAAAAAGAAATCTCCTGGAAGACAAAATCATCTTTTTTTGCAGAACAAGTAATTAAAAATGAAGAAACGGCACGTTCAGGACTTCTTCTGTAACAGGGAGTCTAAACTATGTCTAAACCCATTTAGCTAATACTCTTTCTTGCAATTTTCATTTAAATTCTGCATTACATGCACGGACATCATATTTCTACAGTATTAAGTATCACTTCTTCATTGTTGTTGCTTTTTGGTTGGTTGTTTTGTGTGCTTTTTTAAATTTACATAACTTATAAGAAGTTTGGAAGCTTGGAATTCTCACTTAACCCCCTTTATTTAAGGGAACCTGCTACATTAGCCAATGTTTTCTCAAACGTGTTCCTATTTTCTACACACATACCATGGTAGTTTCCGTAAGTGTTTAATATATTCTAATTAATATATTTCTAAACAATATATTCTAAGCACAATGTCTATATGACTACAGATGCACTAGAAGTTTTATTTACCTCTCCATTATCATCTGTGCTACGTGAAAAATCCATGATTCGATCAACTTCCACATAATCTGGATTAAAAAGCTCATCATCAATCTGTTCAAGGAGAGAAGCAAAAATATAAAAGATATCTCTATTAGCCCTTCCTGAGAGCAAAAATGATTATATATTTCACCAGGCAATAATATTTTGGGTCACAGTGACACAAAATTTATATTTGGCAAACTTCAACATGTTAATTGAAATGCTACAATTCAGCAAGATCATTCCCCGTGAGGGAATCAGACTTCTCAGACTTTGTTAACTGGGCCTCTTAATTACTGTGTGAAACCTTTTACTGTGAGAGAATGTTTAAGAATATTTTAAATGAAGTGTGAAATTACAATTCACTAATGAGCAATCGAAAAGGCTTATGGCATGCAATGTATTTAGCATTCTTGAAAACTACAGCTTGCAATAAAGAAATTAGAGTCTTGTACACTAAGTGCCTTTGGATTATTTTAACTACAGGAATTGTCTAACGCTTTACAAGCAAGATTTAAAGATTATTATTTCAAAAGCAGAGAAAACACAATGCATGCATTCACAGTTTCTCCAAAAATCACAATTTGTCAGGTTTGTTTTTATGCCTTAAACAACTTCCAGGATTTTCTTCCATACTAAAGTATTGAATTTAATTTTGTAGTTTTAAGATCCACTCCAACAGAAGAGACAGTAAAAAGGACTAAAGGCTATATATTTTAAAAGCTTTTTCTAAAACAATGACAAATTCCAAGTATTTACAATAACTTGTGATCCACTTGGAAACAGATTAAAAAAAGAAAATGGAAACAATTCCAGGTATCTTAATTTAGAACAGATGGAAGTTTTCAATCTGCAACAGGTTTTTATTTCAGCTTGAATGATATAGTAAAAATAAATGTAAATAAAAAAACACAGTAGCTCATGAACACAATTTTTTTTTTCGTAAAAGACAGCATTTTCCTAAAAAGTAATCTTTCAGAGACACAAATCAGCAGATCTGGTCTTTTATTGACAGGACCCCTGCCACATTACTGCTTATGGCTCTAAGTGAAATTAAATTGATGATAAAAAGCTTCAACTCCCTAGTGAGCAGCAGTCCATAACATAGAAAAATGGCATGCATTTCTTCTGGCATAATCAGCTCTTAAGAAAAAAAGACATGGTACTGATTCAGTCAGGCTTATGAGGCTAATAACTAGCCACTCACTTCAAGGAAAAAGACCAACCAAAACTATAAGAAAAAGTATACAGTCAGGATAGATATCTTGACTTCCATAAACTTTCAAGACTTGCATCCAAAATACTTTATACCAGAATAAGTGCTACTGATATATCACACAGTTATTCAAAATGTTCTGCTTGTATACAGAACAAGAATTCCTAAGAATATTCCTTAAATACTCAAAAGAAACAAACAAAAAAAAAATCGTACTTCAGAAAGGAATTTATTCTGGCCCTGTTTTGCCTTAAAGCGCTTAATCTTCTGCTGAATTCTCTTGTCTTTGTCCAGCTCTTCCACAGATGCCCACTGACAGTGAAGGTAAGAACTAGAAGATGAAACAGAAAAATCTTACTCAAAACTCTGCTTCCATTGCACTCCTGATGTATTCCACTAGTAGAATGGAATACAGCGTAGTGCTATGCTTGGAAGACTTGACACTATCTTCTTTACCATACAGGTTATCAACCAATTATCTTTACTCGAAGTAATTATACTTACTAATAGAGAAACTTGTCAGGAAATAGAAACAACTCCCACTCAAAATTTGAATACATACCCTCTATACCCTCTATACTTAGTTTGGCACAAAGCCAGGATGATTTTTATTGCACATACTTAAAACATAATTACTATACCAGACACTTATGGTAAACTCACTATTTAGCATCATATTCTAGTAAAGAGTAGGATTTTCATAAGTTAAGGAAAATATACAAATATTTTAAGTACTACCATCCTATATATATATATATTTTTTTTTTTGTGAGAACAGCACTGTAACTCAAAATTACTTGTGAGTCTTTTAAGACTGACAGAGAGAAAAGAAAACCCCCTTGTAAACGCAGTCCCACAGTAAAAACATAGAAGAAGGAACAGCATCTCTGGCAAAGTGACTTGTCCCACTCCATAAATACAGTCTGTCAAAAGTTCTGGTGCTAAGATAGAACAGTTAACACAAAAATTATGTCTATGTAATAGAACTAAACAAAGCATAATTAAGCAATTAAATATTATACAATAAACAATATAGTGCAAAGGATACAAAAATGACAGCATATTTAAAGTGAAGTCAACCACGTGAAGTTAGCTGCCATAAGTGCCCTTAAAGCAGATTTACGTCTCTCAGACAGAAAATTTGGTAAAAATACACAAGGTGTGCTATTTTCCTACAAGAAAAGTGAGCTTATCCAGCTACGAAGTGTTTTATTTTAAATACTGATTGCATTGCAGTTTCAGAGTTCAGAAGTGAAACAACATGCTGCTCTCACCACGATTACATTCCTCTCATGGAGGGGTAACAATCTGCTGGAATATTGAAAGCCATCTCGTTTGTTTGTTATCTTAGACATTTTGTTCAACATAAAACTTGTTTTTGATACAACATCAAGGGTTATTTTTGAGTAGTTTGCACACATGCTACAGTTGCAGTTAGACCTACACAGCACAGGTGTGTGCTCATGAGCCTGCATGCATAATGAGTCTTAAAGTATTTAATAGCAGAGCAATTTTACCTATGGATTTAATTTTGGAGAGGACACAAATTAAGACAACACTGTCAAACCCTGTACCACCAATGTAAGGTATGCCCCTGTTTATTTGTCACTGTTTTGGATTAAACATTAGATATGTTTAAAGTTCAATAATAATTTGTATCAGTTCCAAAACCAGTTTTGAAAGCTATTAGGAAGTTATGTGAACTTAAGGATAGCAATCAAACCTGTAACTTTACTTACAAGTTTTTGTACTTTACATAGAATTCCTCTACTTCTACTTCCTCTCCGTTCTCCATCTAAAAGAAAAGAAATGTTGAAACATGAATTAAATCTCTAAACAGCCCAACTTAGTAAACAATTTTAAAACTATCTGAGATATGGACTACGGTCTGCACACAGAGACACAAGTGGAGGTGTAGGAAAAGGTTTGTGGGGGAGGACATGGGTGAGGAGTTTCCTCCAGCTGCTTACCCAAGTACATACTGCACTGCTTACTACAACTTCCAAGACATGAATCATTTGAACTCCTCCCTAACCACATGCAGCTTCATTCACAACCTCACCCCAAATCTGGCTTTCTGCCAAACCCACAGTGTTAAGTAGAAGCCAAGTGTACCATTTTCTCAGGCAGCAGCCAATTAGCAACTGCACTCCTGAATGCCATATGTATTATTTTTGGCTGGCTCATGGCAACTTTACATTGTGGGTTTTGTAATGTTTTAAAAAAGAGTTTTAAAGGGGGTTTATTCCTCCATATAGTTAATAACTCCAAACAAGAAGCCATATAAAACTAAACCTTATACCTCTGCTAGAATTGTAGTGCATCAGTGTTCATGGCTTTAGCTTTACTCAATGGTGCAATTAAATTCACTCAGGCAAGATGTCTCACATACAGAGCAGCCAAATTAAATTAACACCCAAAAACTACATTTAAAGCAAGGTTAAAGTTGTGACATAAACCAGCAAAACCAAGGGCATTCAGTGCTAAGGGTTGAGCTACCCTTAACTTATCCCTGGTGCCAAAGTATTGCATAACATATGGCATGTAATACTTTGTTGAATTACTCCTTAACCCAGCCATAGGACAAACTAAGGACAGTCACCAGGCACACATTTAGAATTCAGTTTATGTCACAACATTAACGGTTTGTTTTTACTAATGAACTTAGGAAAATTTTAAACAGAGCAGCATTTTCTGGTTCATACACTTCATCAGGGACAATATCATCTGTAATAAATACTGTATATGCAGCATTAAACAGGCAAAACTGTTGACTACTGTATAAATCAACATTTTTTGTATTTTTATATATATTTTTAAAAAAATATATACACACACACACACAAAAGGGACTACTCTGAAACTTGAACTTGAATCTTTAGCTGCTGGCTAGATTTTACCTTCACAGCAGTGCAATTAAAGAACAACAGTAGCAGCTGCATTAAACTGTGTTCTAGCACAGTGAAGTTCATGCATTCCCAGTCCCTGATTCATACACTATTCCTTTACTTCCTGACTAGCAAGGGAGTTTCAGTTTAGCATTTACATCATTCCAGTACAGTCTGTTTGTATTCCTTCCTAGAGAGAGAAACAATACCAGATTCTACCTATTTCTCCCTAAAGAAATGGAAGAAGATTACTGGTGCTACTTCTTGATCTTGGATCTTCCATCAAAGAAGATAAGCTCTCCAAACCATCCTCTAAACCCAAACACAGGGGAGAAATTCTCTGACAAAGACACTGTCAAATGAAGGAATCTGAAGACTATCAAGATTTTTTTAAACAAAAAATTCAGAAGAGTCTTTCTCATGATGATATTAATATTTAGAGATCAAAACTGCATTGAAAAAAGAAGCTGGAGATCACATTATCGGAACCTATTCACTGCCCTCAGGCAAAATTAGTCTTTAAGAAGTCAACCCTAATTTTAAGACATTAACTTCTTTTATTATCTAAAATGTATTACAGCCAAGTCTCTTTGATTACTGTTAAACCAGAATCCTTTGAGATCCATCAGTATTACAATGACAACATCATTAAACACTTTTACATAGAGGTTTCATATTAACCAACTTCACTCCCCTCAGCAGCATTTCAGTCAAACATATTTTCTGTCAGCTGCCAACTTAATAACAATAATTTACAATGCAGATCTTGATAAATTCTGTAACTCTCATGAGTAAAACACAATTTTGTATTGTCGAATAGGTAATAGCTGGTCTATGTTATTACATGTTCTATGAGAGTACATCAAAGATTCACCTAAGCAAGAGGTACTTCAGAAAAAATATTTTTAAAATCTTAGTCTGGCATTCAGCACTTATGCCCTCCTCCAAAAACTTAATCAAATTAAAACTGTCAGCATTCAGGCAGAGGCTAACAATATATCACTTTAGGGTATATGAGAGAGCAGCTTATGCCTGATGTCACTGTGCACTCCTCACCACCTGTACATTTACATTAGCCAGGTAAAAAGGTGAGATAAGACATTTATGCAAAATTCTCCCCAAACTGATTACACAGACATCCTAAAATAACACATGGCAGACTTGGGCAATGCAGGACACTTCGAATTATCACTTCCAGGTGTGGCCAGGACCTGATTCACAGTCCCTGCAGATAATTGAAGAAATAAACGATCCCTTCATTCAAACAAATACTTAAAAGCACATAATCTAGCATGCCATTGCCACAGAAGTGATACAGTAACACTGCTAATGCAAAAGCTAGTTGTGTAAGCCACTCAGGTGTAGAGACAAAAGCTTGGGGGAAAAAAGCCAAAAAACAACCAACCAACCAAAAAAACCTTAGAAAAAAACAAACCATGAAAATACCCCAAACCACAACAACTATCAATTACCAGAAAAGTAGCAGACAGAACACATTAATAACAGATGCAAAGCAATACACAAAATCCAGCCACCTCAACTGATATTCAGCACAAAATTGTAAACGGATCAGTTTGAGGAAGAGATGTAGGTATCGTACACATTTCAATTACTTCTGATTCTCACATGTACTAGTAGGCAAAAAGAGACATTCACATGTGTAACATGCAGGTAACTAGGTTCTACAAACTCCCAGTCTTTCCAAAATATGTGCTATTTCTGCTGGATATTATAATCAGTTCTAGCTATTCCTTTTCAAAGTTAAGAAGCAGGAATTCAAAGGGGACTGAATGAAAAATTTCCACATCCAAACTCATCAGGTTTGGAAAGAGAATGATACATGTACTTAATGCTTTCTGCAAGAAGAAAGTATTCAAGGGAATTCAACATTCCACGTTAAGAACAACTGTGAAAAACACCATCTTTTTTACTTCAAACAGGAACTCAGTTCTACCTTTTACTCTGTACATTTCAAAAATGGCTGCAAGTACAGTGCTGCATCCTATCTGGTAACTCCAGAACTAGACTAAGGCTATTTCTCAGAAAACCAGCATGATCTTATGATAAGAATACTGCTCCAAAAGCATACTCATTATCTAATGTCCTTTACTTGAATGCAACATCTTTGTTACAACCTAATCCACTAAAAGGTTTCCTAGTGAAGCCTCTCCTCGTGTTTATTTTATGCACTGGTCCTGATCACAGCAATTTTACTTTGATTAGTAATCTAACAACCAGGGGTTTGATGACGTTAGTAAGAGTGTAAAAGACCTTTAATAAAAGCACAGTCGGATACTTCAGATGTTAAATATTAACATCCTGAAATCCATCTTTTTTTTAAATTTGGAGAAGAGGACTGGGGAGAAGAGCAAGGGAAGAAGAGACACCCCTCAAACCTGCAAATACAATCCATAAAAAACATTAAAGAAAAAGCTCAAAATAGAGCTTGCCTCCAGCAGAGCTTGCAATCAAAGACATGTAGGCAGCAGACCAACCACTTCCCACAAACTGCAGCAAAATACACACTCCCCATGAGTAATCACACCTTTGTTTGCAGGGGAGAGGAAGAAGGGAAGAATAATTGGTGAAAAACAGCTTCCCATGTAAAGACATTTATGAAAGGACCACATTCTCCTCTCCTGCCTAGTAGACCATCAGGACAAGTAAATACTCACTTTATATTACCTCAAGTTTATCTGAAAAATAAGCTTATGATTTGAAACACAAAATACAGCTCTAGACTTAAAAAAAAAAAACCAGGAAAAACCTCCAAAAAGCTTTAGAAGCTTATGCTGTAAGATCCATCAACAGGTCAGATTGAATCACAGGAACTCATGACATTAAATGAATGTAGGTTTACAAAATTGTTAATGATGTTAGGACAATAGTAATAAAATTGAACACACACATCCCATCCTGCCCAAGAAAACCAAACAAAAACCCAAAAACAAACCCCAAACCACCATGACACTGAAAAAAAAAATATAAAATCCATTAATAAAGGCAGATTTCCTTTCTCCAATTTGAAAATTAAGACTGAGGCAAAGATGATTAACAAAGATCAACATGATGTTGTATCTAAGTCAGACAGTTTTCTGTCTAACTGTAGTACAAGTCAGAGATTAGCTCCACAAAAGAGTCTATAAATATAATCATGCCCTTTTTGGAATAAGTTCTTTTCTACTTCCTTCTCAGAATTCTAATACTTTGGAAGTGCAAAGGCCAATCAAGTCGTGAAGCAGATTAGAAAAATCTGTAAGCAAAATAAGAAATTAACTAGGAGCCAGGGCAGAATTATAAGGGAACCACACTGAACTTGAGTGTTTCTTTCACCACCTTAGCATAGTGACAAGGAAGATTTTCATCACCTGTGTATGCATCATACTTGGTCACATGAAAATTTGTTCCAGCTGCTAAGCACAACTGCCATCAAAAGATGCAAAAATTACGGGCAAAGGTTTTTGTTTACTAGAAAAGGCAGAAATTTGGGTCACAGGAAAGTTTTGTTCCTCAAATTCCTACGAAGTATCACTCTGAAGTGAAGACCACCACAGATTTCACTCAGGCATGTATATTTGCAAAAATCAAAATTTTCATCCAAAAAAAGCAAGAAATGAGTAAAAGATTAAACAATCTGTTTTGTGTATGTCTATCAAAAAACATGTTGCATACCATCTGAATACACTTTCAGGGAACCTCTTCTATTCAATAGAACAGATTTTTAATTGGGAATATCCAAGGTATTTTAAGAACTCAGTAAGGGCTTCAGCTTAGCCTATTTAAAAATATGGGGGAAGGGGATTTGTTTTACCTTTTTCTTGACTAAACGGCTACTCATGATTTTCTCCACAATAGGACCTTCAGCATCAGCAGATTCCTACATCATAAATAGCATACAAGAGTTATGGGAGTGAATCTTTGTTAAAGACTTCCTTTATTAGAAAAACTTTAAAATAACTTTTTGTAGCAGAAGCTTAATACCAAGAGGACATTCTCCCTCTAGCATGAGAACTTTGAGGATACCAAGAGATCTAATACCATAAAAAAGGATCAAAGGATACTTGTTTGAGCCCATTTTTAAGATCTAGTGCAACTCCAGCTCTCTCAGTTAAGGAGATTGATATGCACAGATAAACAGATGTAACAACATAAGCAGTTCTCTTCTCCTAAAATAATACATGCTTTCAGCACCATACAGTCTAAACAGCAGATGATGTTCTGAAGTTCTAGTTGGCTGTGCAGGTGTTCACACGATAGCTCTCAAAACTGCCTACAATTCTCTATTACATTAATTCACTGTTACAACAGGAGGCAAACCATCCCAATTCTCCTTCTGATAAGACACAATTAACAATGGAGATCACATACAATATTTCACTAGGCTTAACAAATTGCCAAATGAAATACCAAAGAACATGGATATATTCTCCAATAGGTCATCAGTTAAATGAAGTAGTTCTTTGAAAAAGCACTACAAAACAATGAGATTGTTACAACAGTCATTCCTACAGTATTACCCCTCATCTTATTCAAACTATTTTATCCATCATTTACATTGCAGAGAGAATAAAGTGTACCCTGCTGGGTACTACAAGGCAGTAATTTCATAAAGGAGTTCTTATGGTGCCTAGCAGCAGGGGACAAGCTTGAGTGGTTTATTAAAGTCACAGAAGCCAGACCACTGAATTCACAGAAGTACATTCTAGATTTCTAGCAGTACAGTTTAGCTAGGCACCACTAATTTCAAAGAACTCAGATTGAACTTTCAAGCTGTGTATCATCAGCTTGCAAACAAAGCCATGAGTTGATATATTCTTTAAGAATGTAAAAACTAATGCCTTCTGGGACACCCTGTATTCTGAATTAGAGAAGTATGAATATCATTCAGGAAAAGGGCCCATATTTGATCTCTGAATGCTGCAGTTACAGCCACCTTTCCAGTCTGTTCATATCGGACCTGTTGCTCTGACTGAGAAGTATTTGAGGGAGAGTCTCTTCCAGCAGCATCAGCATCATCAGCCTCCTCATCTGAAATCTTGAACTCCAGGTCTTCGGTATAACGCTTCCTCTTCACCTGCCTGCTGGAGCGTCGTTTCTGAACAGAAAGCATTAATATTCTTCATGAGAAACAAAACTGATAAGAAGCAGAATAACCGAGAAAACTTCTCTGTCTCAAATCATAAGTGCACAGTAAATGCTATAATTTCTACAACACCCTGGTAAGAAAGAGTGAACTCAGGACACTCCTGTTCTGAATTCTTGCCTGTTAGCCGTCTTAAATTCTGTAAGCAAAAAACAACAAAAACCTAAAATGAAACAAAAAACCAACCACAAATAAAAATCGACTTTATGCTTGTTCCAAGTCAGAAAGTGGGGGCACATTTTTTCACCTTTTTTAACATTACTGAAACAACATTAAAAAATTAGGAAGCCTATCTCAGAAAGCAATCGAAACCCAAGAAGCTGCACCTCTCCATTCACATCTGTAACAAACTTTGACAGATGCCCAATGCAGGAGCCAAACACCACCTTTCCACAGCACAGCCCACTGTGTTGCTAAGCAGTGACAACACAATTTCTTCCTCTCCCCATCCACCCAGCTGTACCAGGATTATCTTGTAGGGGAAACACAATGAAATACGATTTCCTCACTTCACTGACCCAGCACTGCTCAGAAAGGCATCCTGCAGCACAGCATGGGAAAAGACCCCAAACTAATAGAGGAGAATGGGAAACTTGAACCACCCCAAATTGAAAACACTATTTCTGTGCTCCCATACCCTTACCACCAGTATGAGATAAAGCTTCAGCAAAACTGCACAAAACAACCTGTAAAATACAGAAGCATGGATTTGACAAAATTTGCAACTTGATGCTCAGTGCTGGGTATTGCTTTTTACAATAATAAAATTCAACTTCTCAGATAGTCTGCATCAGGTTATATATTTGAAAAGCTGTAAGCATATGTTACTAAAGGAAACTGTCAACTGAGCATCAAATATCTTAATGGAGTAATGTATATATTAAAATTATGTTGAATATCAACTGTTAAAAAAATACCCACCTTAATAACTCGATACACTACTTATTTATATATTTTATACTACTTATTTATACATCTTTCTCAGCTACTGCACATCTTCACTGATACATGCAAATACTTATGTACCTTTTTTAACAGACTTACACACCTGAGTCTCAATATATATAGACAAAGTCAAATACTTGCTTTTAGATAGCTAATCATACTTTTAAAAGCATAAATACCTGATGCACTTTACAAAATAAGAAATTATTTATTTAACTGAAAATGAAAATTCTGAGCAAAGGTTAAGCTTACATCATCCTTTTAAACAACAGTGATGTGACTTCTATCTTTAACAAAGTAGCTTTTGGGGGTTTCTACAAAACAATATTTTTATACTTCAAAATAGGTAACACTTGACAAATTTGCGTCTTGATTTACATGATCACTGATGGGAAAATACCAATTTTCTTCTGACTTTGTAGGTAAGTCTTACCATTACTTTTAGTGCCAAAAATCTCTTCTTCCATTTCCCTAACAGAAAGAATACCTAAAAACATAAAGGTAGCCTTAATTTTATATTTTTTGACTTGATGAACTTCCTGTTTCCTCTTACATTGACATGTGGTTTTGCAACTGTTATGCGCTGTTGACAGAAACTGCGCATATATTTACCTGCATCAGATTATCTTTAACTCATTAACTGATCTACAGGTAGGAAGGGGAGTAATAGGGTTGATAATGGAGTATAAAAAACCTGTACGATAACACACAAAGGCAAGTATTTCTCCTCTTGGAAGAAAATAATGCATCACTGTGAATTACTACATAATATCTCTACAGAAGGCTCAGGATTTAACACTAAGAATGCAACTGTGCTCTCAATCTCGGTTGAGAAACGCATAACAAGTTTATTAACTGTAGCTGTTCCAGCAAACATGGTTGGAACCCTTTCCTAAGTTCATGCAAAGAAGTGCATTATAGCATGCACGGTACGAGAAAGTACTAAGAAAACAAAGTTTCCTGAAATACTTTGATACATTTAATCAAAAAGTGATGCAAGTGCCCTAGCACTTCTATTTACAAAAAAAATCCATACATAATATTTATCACCCAATTGTGTTTGACAAAAAGCAAGTTTTGTTCCACTAGACTGAAAACAAGCAAACTATGCAGAAATGTTGAATTGTAAATGGACTATAATCACCTACAAACTAACCCAAAAAACCCATCCGAAGCCCTGAAGTTTCTTCATCTTTTGCCAGTGCCATTAATCAGACTGGCAGAGATTAGCAGCACAGAACAGAAAACTTAATTCTTCAAACATTTTAACATCTGCATGGTGTAACTCGGCTTCTCTAACTCAGAATACATAATCTGAAGGAGTCAGGAGGAACACACTCTTCTGCTGGTTCTTTTTTTTTTAACTAGAATATACGAGATTGCTCACATTTCATTATTTACTATATTCTTCTTGAAAATAGTGGGAAGAAGGGCTTGTGTAGGACAACTGTTTGCCCAAGCCTTCACCAGGCTACTTTGACCATTCCCAATTGATCATTGGTCTGAACATCTCTCATAACCAGAAGCACAACCTGACGTGCAATGGACAAATGCAGTGGATTTCATGGTATGACTACATAGGAGTCTCATACTTTCCCCACTACAATTTGCCCCCACCTCTTCATGAGACGATTCTTATTTTTAGTGGCCACTCTCAATACTGCAAGCAGAAGCAAGCCAGGAGCTGACCACTTCTCAACATGTCAAACGACAGAGCACACAAAACTTGTCATATGTCCTACTCTACTTCCAGATTTGCTTTACGTGAAACAAAGTTTGGACAGAAGGTGATAGGTGTGCAGTGGTCAAAAGAAATTAATCAATGTGAGCCCATGACTGGTAGTCCTGCAAAAAAAGCCCTCCATACATTAAAGCAGTGTATCTACAAGTGGCTGTTGCGTGTTTCCAACACACTGTCATGTCTCATTCTTGATTTCAGAAGGTTTGCAAAGCCAATGCAAGAATAAACACCAAGGTTATAAGCAAGACCTTGTAATAGTGCATTAAGTCTACAGAACAGAACATTCAGCATCATAACTGCAACAGTAATCAAAGTGAATGTGTGAAAACTCAGCAGCACCATGCACATCTGCAAGTAGCAAGACTGTAAAGCAAAATTATGATGAAAAATACTTGATTCTGTAAAATATTCACCACGGTAATTTTCATTTCTCATTTTCCTTGTAAACAACACAAATTATCCAAATACCTGTATCTCTGTAACAAAGACCATGAGAAATATTATTTTATGGTTCTAAGTTGTCAAAGCTTACAATGAACTTCAGCAATAGCATTACCTGAACCCCTGGATCATCTTCATCTTCAGGATGAGGTGATGGTGGTGGAGTTTTATCCAAATCTGAGTTCTCAGAACCTTCCTTTCCCTTGTTAACCTTTTTCTTCGCAGCACTGGCTTCTGAATCTTGCTTCTTGCTACTGAAACAGAGGTATTTTTAATCAGTATTTGTAGAAAAATATAAGCAAGAGCTGCTTAAAAAACAGTTGATCTGTGAGATGTTTGAGTGACTTCATTATTTTCAACTGCCTTTCTTAAGTATTTCAAGGTAACTGCAAAATCAGCGATGCATGGGCCATCACCACACATGCCTTAACAACAGACACCTCACTTCTTTCCTTCAAGACCTTAGACAGCGACACTGATGTGTACTCAACAAGAAACTAAAAATGAGATGGGAAAGGAAGAGCTGCTCTTTTCAGAACCTGCAGTTCCTGAAAGTGGTGTTTGGACAACCTGACACATGAGAACCAGGATTACACATGTGCTTATAAACCGTGCAGCCCAGGTAAGCAGAACCAGAGTAAGCATTACCAAAACAAAAGACTGACTTCATCTTCTTCTACAATCTCTGCTATTTCTAAGCAGGAAATGCACTTTAGTGTCAGTGCTGAGGGCACCCATACAGCCTCAATGCATGCAACTGCAGCTTGTACAAGGGGAATAAACACCCAGCTAGTATCTCAGCAGCTACGCAATACTAGAAAGCTATATCCACTGCCAATAATGTTTTGAGGGTTGTTCCTTCCCTTCCTCCCCCACGAAAGTGTTCATCACCTGAAGAGCTGGGACTGCATGTCTCCAGCTGCACTCAGAGGCTTGGAAATAGGTGAATACATATGTATCAAAATACAGCTTTAAATACACCATCACCAAATCGCAAACTGAGTTGATCTGCTGCATGGCAGGGGTGAAATTTTTAAACGGCTACAAAAATCAATGGTAGAAGTTAGTATTTTAAAGCACATCTAGCCTTTGAGTCTGAGGCAAGTTTTTACTAGTTTTTTGTAGTCAGCTCCCAGCAGCCCATTACCAATGTGAGGGGCTTGCTAGGGGAAATTGCTGAGATGGCTGACAGCAGAGTAGATCTGTGTCCTGGTACCTGACACATGGCAAGCAGGTCACCAAGTGCTATATCAGACACTTCTATATGGCTTCTGCATTCTCACCACTTTACTTTCATACCTGGGAAACTGCCCGGGGTTTGTTTTTTCTTCATGATCCTCACATTGGTAATTTCTCATTTAAACATCAGCTTTAAGTTTGTTCGTATTGATCAGCACATTAGCCCACCAACAGTGTATTTTGGAGCTGTAATTTAAAATTTTCCAATACAGTCACATGACTCTTCAGGACTGCGACAACTCGGCTACAGCATTATTTTCTCCTTGCAGCCCATGCATAAACTAATACTGATTTCCAAGTTTAAAAATAAAAAAGAACCAGAAAAACCCATTTACACATGAAAAGACTTTTGAACGTGGTTTTGAACAGGGATTTGTATTATTGCAAAATTGTCTCTACTCAGCCCTACTGAGGCCATATCTGGAGTATTGTGTCCAGTTCTGGACTCCTCAGTGAAACAAAGAGAAGGAGCTAGTGGTTAGGATACAGAAGAGGCGGACAGTGATGATTAGGGGTCTGGAGCATCCCTCTTATAAGGAGAGACTGTGGGAGCTGGGCCTATTTAAAGAGAAGACTGAGACTAGATGATCTACAGAGGTCTGTTCCATTCCTAACAATTCTGTGATTCATTAATGCATATGATCTCAATATTAGCAATAATCAGCAAAAATTAGCAATAATAATTAGCATTATTATAATCTCTTATAATATCTCAATATTAGCAATAATCTCAATAATGCATATTAATCTCAATAGTAGGTATCAAGAGGACAGTGCCAGACTCTCTTCAGTGGTGCACAGTGACAGGACAAGGAGCAATGGCCAGGAACAAAAACAGAAGTTCCACCTCAGCATGAGGAAGAACTTCCTTACATTGAGGGAGGCAGAGCACTGGAACAGGCTGCCCAGGGAGGTTGTGGAGCCTCCCTCTCTGGAGACATTAAAAATCCACCTGGACACCTTCCTGTGTCACCTGCTCTAGGTGACCCTGACTTGGCAGGGGGCTTGGATGAGATGACCTCCAGAGGTGCCTTCCAACCCTAACAATCCTGTGATCCTGTGAAATTAATAGGACTCGACACAGCTCAAAAAAAAGCCCACCTTAGACTGTGACAATTAAAAAAAACCCATAATAATAAAAGGGGGTGGGTGGGGGGGAGAGTTCGACACGGCGGAAAGAGCGCGGGCACAGCGGGGGCAGCGTTTGGCACGGCGGGAGGAGCGCGGGCAGAGGGCGAGCCCCGAGAGGCGGCGGGGCCGGGCAGCGCGCGTCCCTCCCTCCCTCGCTCGGTGCCCGGCGGGCTCCCCTCCCTCCCCGCCGGCGCTTGTTTCCGCTCTGGCTGCCACCAATGGCACAAAAAGCCGCAGCTGAAGCGGGGCCCCCTTCGCCTTTTCATCCGCACGCCGAGAGCGCTGGCGTCGCCCCGGCAACCCGCGGCCACGTGACCAGCACCTGCTCCGCTGGCCGGCGGCCACCGAGCGCTGCCATCTGCTTCCCTCAATCAGCGCCCGCCCGCTCCCGGCACCTGCGCGGCCGCGGCACGGGAACCCCCGCCGCACACACACCGGCTTTCATCAAATCACCGCCAAACCGCTTCCAAAAACACCGCCTAAAAACTAAACACCAAACGGCAACGAAACAAAACAAACAAAAAAACACCGCTTTGCGCATTTCTCCAACTTGTGTAAATGGAAGGTGAAGATCGCCGCCAGGTGAAGCGCGCTGACAGCTCGGCGCTTTCCCCCCCTGACCCCCGTAAATCGGAGCGGGGCGCGCAATTAAAGCTCGGCCGTCGTGCCGTGCCCCCAGTGCACGGCCGCCTGTGAATAACAGGCTTAAAGCCGGGAAGAATAGCGTGGGCTAGGCGGGATAAAACACCAGCCTGCTGAAAGGCCGGGCAGCGCTAACAAGGGCCCGCCGACCCACGGACCGCGCTGCGCTCCCGGCCGGCCGGGCGCAGACAAAGAGCCCGGCGCTGCGGGCAGGTCCGCCCCGACACGGGCTCCGTTCTGGCCTCCCAGAGACCTTTCTCCCTCCGAGCCACGGCTACTTCATGACCTGTATCTACCCCCGAGCCGTGCGGCTCTGTGTACACGGGCACTCTCGGCAACGGAGACGCCGTAGAAGCGATTCGGACAAAGTTTCANCCTGCTCTAGGTGACCCTGACTTGGCAGGGGGCTTGGATGAGATGACCTCCAGAGGTGCCTTCCAACCCTAACAATCCTGTGATCCTGTGAAATTAATAGGACTCGACACAGCTCAAAAAAAAGCCCACCTTAGACTGTGACAATTAAAAAAAACCCATAATAANGCTTTGCGCATTTCTCCAACTTGTGTAAATGGAAGGTGAAGATCGCCGCCAGGTGAAGCGCGCTGACAGCTCGGCGCTTTCCCCCCCTGACCCCCGTAAATCGGAGCGGGGCGCGCAATTAAAGCTCGGCCGTCGTGCCGTGCCCCCAGTGCACGGCCGCCTGTGAATAACAGGCTTAAAGCCGGGAAGAATAGCGTGGGCTAGGCGGGATAAAACACCAGCCTGCTGAAAGGCCGGGCAGCGCTAACAAGGGCCCGCCGACCCACGGACCGCGCTGCGCTCCCGGCCGGCCGGGCGCAGACAAAGAGCCCGGCGCTGCGGGCAGGTCCGCCCCGACACGGGCTCCGTTCTGGCCTCCCAGAGACCTTTCTCCCTCCGAGCCACGGCTACTTCATGACCTGTATCTACCCCCGAGCCGTGCGGCTCTGTGTACACGGGCACTCTCGGCAACGGAGACGCCGTAGAAGCGATTCGGACAAAGTTTCAAATCACTTCCCGTTCCAGACCAGTTATAAACACACACGTGAAAGAGCCACCAGCTTGGCGAGAACAAAGCCCGTGTGCAGCTCCACCGGGAATTTTAAGTTCTAAATTCAGCAACAGAATTGCTCTTTTTAAATGCACAGCTACGACTTCTTTGAAGGAAAGGGAAAAATAAAAAGGTGAAGTAGAAATGGAACAGCACCACCGCTCTAAACGCAGGGACACTCTGCTTCCCAGTGCATCACACACGCAGGAGCTTCATCTGTCCAGTGAGCGCATCAGCTTCCTTGCATTGCCAACAACTGTTCTTCATCTTCCCACGGAACCAGTGTGATTTGTTCCTGACAGTTAAATGTACCCACTTTTGACTCAGCCTTTGCACTTTCCCACAGATCACACTCAGGCCATCCAGGAACTGGATTAGCCTGGAACAGAATTACCTTTCCACATGAGGAACAGGCAAGTACTCAGAGATTGTTCTCAGAGACTCTGCCATTAGGTCTCCCTGTCAGTGCTCAACACTGGGTGCACATGATTAGTACTTTCCAAGTCTGGCAACAAGGAAGGTAAACTGTAACATACACATTTAGACAAGTGTCTCTCATATTTGTTTTTACACATGCATGAATGCAAAATTTAGCCAAGGCTCACTAGTGACAAGGTGACAAGACAAAACAAGAACTATAAATCTAGGACAAATTGGAACAGTATTTGCCACACACAAAACTTTGAAGTATTTAAAAACTGTCAGTTAAACTCGTCCCTCAATTCAAGTAATATAAGTACAGACATTTCAGATTAGATGTTTTACAATCTTGCTGTCCTATATCACTTTCTGGTTTCATCCTCTTACCCCCGAGGATTGCACACCATACTGACCAAAGGGGATCAGTATGAAGACAACCTGCAGAAGGTCAAACAAGCAAACAACATGAAAAAAAGAGGTTGAATGGGAAACAGTAAGCAGGACAACTGAAAGAGAGCTTGATTTACAATTTAATAAAGATATCCAAGCTCTGACAAAGTTTCAGTTTTGTGTCAGCTCAGCACCCCCCAAGAGAGCTAGATGAAGCTCCAGAAACTTACAGGGGCAAACCACCTGACTCAAAAATGACCCCAAAATCATGACATGCTTTGCAGGATTAAGAGAGGAATTAGCCCATATATTTATCCTGTGTAACTACTTCACCTGATCTGGGTAACTGATAGATCTGTTTATTAGTATAATTTCTGACAACTATCATGACTTGGATGATGTTTTTTTCTATAATTCTATGATTTAAAGGAAGTCAGATGCATTACTGATTTTTATTTTACCATTTGGAAGCATTGTCATGTAACAGATTCACAACTGGAACCTAGCTTAGACAAACTTTACACATACACTGTGGAGCATAAAAAACATTGAAAAACAATTCCATCTTCTCAAAATGTAAGAGATGTGAGACTTATACTTTACTGTCTTAACCAAGGAAAACAATTTTTTTTTAAATTTAGTGTAATCAAAACTTTTTAAAATCAGTTTTTACGTATCACAAAAGTAGGAAAGACAATAGACAACAAGGTTTTTTCCAGCCTGAAAAGTCAGCCAAATTATGAAAAAGCTTTGATAATAGTGAAGCCTACAAGGCCTGCCCTGCAGCACAAGCAAAGGTAAATATCAGGCAGCTGAGCTGGTTCAAAAGGGAGATGAGGACAGGTATGAACAGGAACAGCCTCAGCGGACACATCCATGGAAATCTCGCATGATTTCCTGTTCTCTCCCAAAGGCAGCCCCTTCCTGCCTTGCTCAGGATGATCTGACCTTGGGAGTGGAAACTACCACCACTGCCTTGGGACCTCTCTTCCTGTCCTCCAGCTCCCCAGGGTGCTGTGTCCTGCTGTCTGCACCGCTCCCCCACGCAGCAGCCTCTTCCCACTTCCGTGGCCAGGAGCCATCTCCTTTCCGATACAACAAACAGCCAAACCGTGAGCCAAAAAAGCTCTTCTCCACCTCCCTCTAAAAACTTTAACTATGCTCATGTTTAGCACTCCCCTTGTAAGCAACAACCCACTCGCCCTATGCTGTGTCCCAGGCTGCTGCTCAGTGTGTGGGGAAGATGAAGTCTTCCCTGCCACAGGGAAGGGAGGAAGCAGATATGAGCAGCCCTGCAAAGCACAGCACACTGCTTTGAGGAGATGGGACGAGGCAAGAGCTCCTGCAAACAGTTACTGCTCCTGCCACCATGATCGGTAGCCACTCTCTAGGGTTTCATAGGAAGTGGCAGGAGGGATATCAGCTGTGCTGCAGTGTGATTTTCTCAAACAGGTGGTCCTCATCTCCTCCAGGGACAGGCACAGGAGGAACAGACATCTGAGCCATGACTTTGCAATTCAGTAGGATTACTTGCCTTTCCCTGTCCCTCTACTTTTGGAAAAATCTGCCTGCTTTGCATGTGCCTGAAGCTGGCTTCATAAAGTTTAGAGCCTCCATAATACTCAACACGCACCCAATTTAATGAAAACCCTACACTCGTGATCCTAGGTAACCTACATTTTGCTTTCAAACTCGACTAGTTTGGTCCACAAGAGATCTGTTTTGCCAATGTTATTTTTTTAGCCACCACTATATTTGTCTTTCATTGTTGGTAAGATTGGGCTAATATCTATTACGAGTGTAATAGTACAATATTAAGGCGTGATCTTTCTTCCACTATGCAGTCTAACATACTAGCAGCTTATTTGGGCATTTTCTTTCTTTTTGAGATCCCATGATACAATTCAAACCATCATTAAATTAATCAGGTTCTTCCATTTTCCAATCCGACTTGTCCCTCACATGAAGGTGCATTTCAGTTGGGCAGGGTGCTCATTTTGTCACAGCTTGCACCAAAGATAACAGAGATGTGAAGGATAAAGTTTCTGGGGTTTTGTTTTAATTTGTTACATAAAAGGATTATACTTTTAGTTGAAATTGGAACTAAAGTAACAGGGTTATGGGCTATATTAAATTACAAAATGGTTAAGATAATTAAACATCAGATTTTTTCATCCATGTGTATGCTCTAATACAGCCTGTGTCACACTTAAGTATTAAGGACTCGTTATGCTCTATCAAAAAAATATTGCTCTTCAACAAATACCTAACTTTATTTACCTTAATGCTCTTCTATTGAAGCTGATCATCCACTCAGGAATGAGGACCATTAGTTACACACAGCATTTTTAGATGTCTAAACCACATTACCCCTTTCAATGCTTAGAAGCAAAATACTGAGCAATATAAGCAGTAAAGACAGGCCAGATACTAACTTTATCAAAATATTTTACTTCTACATAATCATCCATAATCTGTATTAACTTGCATTAGTCTCACTCATCTCAGCTACTGTAATATTTCCTTTCCGGAGTTAGTGCTGCTGAAATACTGTGGCTTATATGATTAAACATTTGAACTGTAGATTTATTTAAAAACTTGATTCAGTGATCTGTCACTGGACAGATTCCCCAGTCTGTCATGTTGCCAAAGTAAGCAAATTTCTTTCACTAATTCAAAGTTCTTCGGCAGCATAGCATCCCCACACAGTCTCTGGGTTCTTCAAAGAAGCCTGATACTGAAGCTGACAAAACCACAATATGAGAACAACCTTGTTTTCAAGAGAGCATTTGATAACAAGAGACACAAGCCCATTACAGCAAAAACAGGACTTTCTCCACACTTCTGAGTAAGCATAAGGAACACGGAATGCTCTTGCTCCACACACGTTTCTCTCACAGGTAAAACAACAGAGCTTAGTATTTACTAGAATACTGTAAGTCATCTAGCCAGCCAGAGACAAGAGTCATTGCATGGGAAAGAAGATAAAGACTCTCCTACAAACACAATTAATAAAGCAGTGTTTTGTTCCTTCAGAGGAAACACTGCTCCTGTAATCTGCACAGCATGTCTCAAGATTTAGAGAAGATGCACAGAGGTATTAGGATTGAGTGGACAGGACAGACCAGCTCTGAGCTCTGATGTCCAGACCATCAGCCAAGGGTGTTTTTGAGGCAGACTCCTTCTAACCATGGTTTATCAAACAAGGCTTCAATGTAGTTAATTGAGAAGTCCTGAATTAAACGGTTTTTTACTTTTTGGCAGCAAAAATCTGGGAAATGCTCAGTAACATTAATTATGTAGCTTTGTCAGCCTTTAAACCTGTGAGTCTTGGGAATTGGAGCACCTCTCTTCAGAGGAAAGGTTGAGGAAGCTTTGCCTGTTTAGCCTGGAGATGACTGGGAAGAGATCTTATCAGTGCATACAAGTATCATAAGGATGGGTGTGGAGACAGTGGGGCCAGACACTGCTCAGAGGTGCCCACTGACAGGACACGGGACAGTGGATACAAAGTGAAACACAGGAAGTTCCATCTGTCTAAAGAGAAAAACTTTACATTGAGGGTGACAGAGCACTGGAACAGGCTACCCAAAGGGGCTGTGGAGTCTCTTTCCCTGGAGATACTAAAAACCTGGCTGGATGGGCCCCATGCAACCTGGCAAGCCTGCTTTAGCAAGGGTCTTGAACTACATGATCTCCAGGGGCCCCTTTCAACCCCAACCATTTTGTGGTTCTATGAAAAGGCTATTTTAGCTGATACAGTACTTTCATTTCAAAAAGACATATTGGGTGATATATAACTTAAGAGATTTTCTAAGCTGTGAATTACTGCTGTGTATGTAAACCCAATCCTTAGGGCAGTCTGGTACACAGCCAAAGTAAATTCTGCAATAGGGATAGGCTGATCAACTGTAATTTACTGATCAGTTAATATAACCTGTACACAACACTCAATTTTACAAGCCAGTGTTTATAAATTCTTCAGGAAGCATCATCTCTGCTAGTACAGAAACTTTTCTGTCTTGCTAAAGCAACAAATAACGTCTTACTGTCCATCCTCGTTTAGCTATAGAGCTGTATCAAACCTAACCAATAAATAGTCAGTCTTGTAGAATATATGCAAAGCTGATTCATTAAGTGCAATTTTTAAACCCTAATACAAATGGATTTTGCAAACTGATTTGGATTAACCAAGTCTGGCTGTGCTTCCATCTGGAAGTTATATTTTATAACTCTAGCCACATCTTGAAAAACAGATTCAGATGTTTGGAACAAATTCAGAACAGTTGTAAGAAATTCTAGGTACAAATGAAAAAAAAATACTGAGCTTTAATGTCTTTGTGGTCTCAGTTTTCTTCAAGTAGGCATTTATAACCATGGTGTTTAGGGGCTTGAGGGACAAGGAAAAAATCTGTGTTATTACCTATGACATATTTACTCATGTGTAATGACAGTTTATTCTTTCTCGTACTACTCTCGTACTACTCTGTAATGTTTTAAGCCTATCCTGATAAAGGTATACGATGCTGAATGGCAAGTTAAGAAACCCAGTTAAGAAATGTGGTTGAACCATCTGGTCTATCCACAAAGATTTAACAGCAGAGCTTGGAGCCCATGGGCTGTGTTAGTCTACAACAGTGTCTGTAAGGGTTGTACAGCATACAACAACGTGAAGTACCTAACTTCTTTACTTAGGGAAAAACATCATCAAACCATTTTACTCTCAGCCTTCATCTCTGAAACCCTGTGTTAATGTTGAAGCAATTTAATTTCTCAACACAAAAACCACACACAAAGACAGATGAGCATTAGAGGAGAAAGAGTTAGTTTTGAAATCTAACACATCCAGAAACTTTTCTGCCTTGAAAGAAAAAACTAACCTTCTGCTTTTCCAGCTTGCTTAAAATAACTGTGAAGCCATAAACAGGAAAGTCAAACAAGAGAAATGTGCCCAAGCTTCTCAAAAATACGATGTTGTAGATGGTAGAAGGCAAACGACAAAACAAGATTTCCTCTCCACCCACGCCATTTAGCACAGATGCTCTAGAAATCCCACAAACACACTGTTTTTCTCTTATTGCATATACAAGCTTCCTGACTTACCTAGCCTTTTTGCTGGTCTTGGGTTTTGGCGTGGTATTTTTTGCTTTCTTTTCCTTTGGCTCTTTAGGGGTCTTAGGGACTTTAGGGGTCTTGGGTTCCTTCTTTTCCTTGGGTTCTTTAGGATCCTTCGGTTCTTTTTTTGCCTTGGGCTTTTTCTTTTTCTTCTTGTCTTCTTGGGAGCAATCCACTGAGTTTCTGCTTAGATTCTGGCTGTCAAGTCCCCCAGGAAAGTCTTCCTTACCAAAACCTTTACTGGGACCTTCTGCAGCAATGTGATTGTTTTTCTTTTTCTTTTTCTTTTGCTGTGGCTGCGGCTCAATTGACGGCAGATAATCATCGCTTTTCACTAGCTGGGTATTCGGTCCACTAACCTGAGTCATATCCGGCACTGGTTTCTCTAAAAAGGGTTCCGACGGAGAATGCTGGGAGAGATAAATAGAAATAAAAATTGTAGATCTGCAACTTTGATTTCTAAAACTTTGCTCTTTTGGAGCATGAGGTAACAGAGGGAGAAAATATTTAGCACAAGATTAACCTATTAACAAGAGTCAGCATATCTGAAACACTGTGCAGTAATACAGTAAAGAACAAAGATTTTTGCAGTCAGAACAGTAGCAAAATGACCAGAGATCCTTGATATATCAAGGGCAAAATTATTCCAAAGCTTGCATAAAGTGGAAATATAGAAAATATTTAGTCTTCAACATGTCAATGCTAAATAAAAGCAATTGTTGTTTCAGACATTTCAAAATAGTTGTTAGTAGAATGAATAACTTATTAAAAATTATTAAGCTGTACTGGAATTTTGTCCTTTGGGGAGAAAATTGTTAAAGTTTATTTCTAGACATTTGAAGGAGAATAAAAGTGCATTCACAGACTATATTGATAAAAAATTAATTAAGGCAATTTACATTGGTTCATCTGTGACAGAGGTATTTTGATCAACGAGTGAAGGACAAAGCCACTTGAAAATGTAATACAAGGTTACATTTTTATGTCCAAGATCCAGTGCTTCCAGCTTGTAGTCAAAACAGATTTGTTCCTGCTCCAGACTGGACAGAGAACTACAGTAAGTGCTTATGAGCCTGCATAAACATCCTATTTCAAAAAGTCTCTATAGCATATCAGGCTTACACCAAACTTACAAACTACAGGAAAACCTATGTATAATTTATTGGCTATATTGACAACCATTTTCACCTCAATGGTTCTGTTCCACACAAAGATCCATGGGTCTGCAGTCAAAAGATATCTAAGCTCTACCATGACTTTGCAGCACATCAAAGCTCTGACCTGCTTCTCCCTGCCTGCCCATGGTTATAAATGCAGGACGACAGTGCTTTTCTAGAAGAAAAGTAATAGCATGACACTGTACTGATGCCTTTCTTGCACCTACATATGTGATCAGATCATTTTACCCACCCTCTTTCTCTCTCTGCTTCTCCTCCTTTTCTGTTCCCTAAAAATTAAGTCAGGATGACTCTTTGATACCATTAATCATGGTATCAAAGGACAGCCATTTGAGATAGTTGATCTGTTGAACTGTGGAGAAGAAAAGTTTATAACAAATAAGAATTTTACTTCTACGAAAAGCAGTGCCAGCATAACTGTAATGTTCTTTGCATTTCCTTTCTTCCACTTTTTTTTTCCAATGGCACTTACTAAGAAGTGGCAAGCATGCAAATGAATGACTACAAAACCAATCCCTGAGCATAAGAACAACTGATGGGCACATACAGATAATCTTCTTCAGCCACGCAGATCTAAATGGTTAGGAAACAAAATTCTTGATGATATTACATGAGAAAGTGAATGCATGTGTATATTTCCAAATATATTAATACAATTTTCTGAATGTAAACAAACTGAACCAGAGTAGTTGTAACTACTTCTGCCATTTCTTCACAGTAACATAAACCCACTTTGCACCAAACACACATATTCAGAAGCAAAAGGAGCAAGGCTGTCATGAAGTTAAGACAATTTTTTCTGCTGTCTGGGAGAGGTCTGAATGGTACATGCTACACTCTACAGTTTCTCATGGAAGAGACAGAACAACAGGGAAGACCTGAGTGACAGACTGATGGTCTGGGTCTCTTGGCTTAACCAAGGACTTCCATGGGTGACTTCTGCATGTTTCTGTCCTCCACAAGTTTATTAAGATCCTTTTTTGTGCAACAAGGTCTAAGTTGCAGTGGAAACCCAGCTCTAATGAAAACCCTAATGATGCACTCATTGCATTAGCACTGTATCAGTCAGCCCCACTTCAAGACCACCTCATGTGAGGCATCATGAAGTACGAATCAACACCTGTTCTAGAAATCTGTAGTCACCACTGGCACATAGAGCTCCATGCTGGAAAGATCACAAAAACTAGGTATCTGTATGGAAAACACTATCCCAGAAAGTCAGTGGTAACAGTGAGTTCTGCAGTCCAATTATGCACTACATAAAATGGAGATATTTTTAAATGTTCTGATTGGTTGAGAATTTGGTTGACTGAATTGTCTTAGATTTGTTATATGACATAGAATAAAACTGTCTTCTCTGTACCTCAGACTGTTATATGCTTGTACTAACCATTATTTTTAGGTAGGAAAATACAGGAATATTACTGAGATCATCTGTAAGTACTTCTTATCCCTGAGTTTTCAGAGCAGTACTTTTAACCTGTATTTTTGCAAGATAGTCAATATATTTCTGCATTATCTGCTATTTCGTATCTCATGCATCCTACATTTTGCCGAAATTCCAAGTGCAAGTTTCACCACTTTTTTTCACAGAGCTGTCCCCTACTATACTCAATCCTGTTTTAAAATACTACTCACCTGCTATATATAACATATGAGAACTCCAGAGTTTTCTTTCCATTATTTGTAGATTTTGTATTGAGCAAGTAGCTTGAATTTGTCACTATGTTATTAGTTTGCCATATTAAGAGAGACTTTAACAATTACCTAGAAGCTTATGCATAAGGCACAACTTTTTAGAACAGGTCAGAATCAGCAGTTTTATTTTTTTTCCGCTTATGCATATGAAACAGCCAAGGCAACAAATATTAAAAACCACAAGAAATCCAATAATGTCATGTACATTTAATTTTACAAAATTTTCTACACTGCAACTTCATTAGTGGTATGACCATCACTGAAATCAATATCATATTTTATAAATGCTTCAGAATTCCAAAAAAAAAAAAAGAATCCTTGCTGCCTTTGTAAGACTTGAGGGTTGTTTTTGTTTAAGTCTGAACAACAACTTTCAGCAGAGTCATAAGCAAATCTGAAAACAAAGCTTTTCCAATCTCCACAACAGCAGTGTCAGCCCTTCATGACTTGACATTTGCAGTTTTAATGTACGGTCTGGCCAGAAGATAAGGCTCTGAGAATGGCACCAATTGCTGCCACATTGTAGCACCCTGTGAAATTTCAGATTCTTACTTTTCAGAAACCTTATCCATAACAGTCATTCTCAGGCTCTAAAACAACTGAAGACTATACATTAGACTAAAACATTATGCCTGAAACAAATACTAAAAACCCCCAAACTTGCTCCCTTTTATTTAAAGGATCAAGTTATGTGCATTACCAAGCAAAATAATACTATGGCTTTGGTTCATATCATTCCCAATCTCTGGAACACTCAAGCTGCAAAAAGACAATTCTGCCCTAATGAAGCTTTGTAGGCTGTATTTGCTATTACTTGAAAATATATTACTTTTGCCACATGACACTCCCCTTGCAGTTTTGCACGTTTTGTAATTCACTTATACATGATTTTCTAAATTGTAGCACTCTTTCAAAGAAAGCTGTAAATACTTTTATTTTTCTAGGAAGTCTGTGGCTGTACGTCTGCAATATGCTAAAACCGTTTATCCCTAACTGACAACCCCACATTGCTCCCTAGTGTGAAGCTGTGTAGAAGCAGCACAAATCTACTGAGAAGAGACTGGAAGCAGCTTGAAAGATGCATTTTCTTACCCCAAACCAGTTGTCTGCTCTTTCTTAAGTAGGGAGAAACGGAAGAACAACAGGCTTTCACTATAAATATTAGATTAAGCCTACCACAGGGAATTATTTCAAATAGTTCTACTTCTTTAAATCTAGAAAGGATTAGCTCTAGTTACAGGGTCACAATTTCTAATGAAAGAACCCCATTTTCCATTTATAGAATTAAAAAATATGTACATTACAAATTTTTATCTAAAGAGTGAAAAAATTATCTGCATACTTCACAGAAATTGCTTCTCCTGCTGCTTTTAGTAGTAAAAAAGCCATAATTTAGTATGTTAGTACAGAATTTAATCTTCCATGGGAAAGAAACCAGTGGAGATTAAACACAAATAGCTATTCATCCTATTTGATATTGCAGCAGAATTATTTTTGGTATTATTTGAAATAAGGTGAAAAAGGTGCTCAAAAATATTGGTGTGTTTACTAGACCCACATCTCTTTAAATCTTTTAGAGAAAAGCTGTTTTTGTAAACATTTAACAAAGAACAGATGGCCTGTTTTAATCATGTGAAAAAACCTGGAGCTCACATTAATACTCCTACCAGCGACTACTGGGGCTAGTCACCTCCCTAACCAGCAGCATGGCACAGTCTTCAGTAATTCCATTTAATTTTACAATGGACATTTTCTCATCAGTTCCCACTGCTCGACAGTTAATCAATGCTATTAACATGCAATATCACAACGCAGGACACTCCTAAAGATTGCAGCTTATTAGAGAAAAAGAGAGATTCTTCAAGAACTCCGAAGTGTTAAAACAATTTGTGGCACAACAGGCTACACAGCATTGTCAGTAAGAGCCAACAACACCCAAGGAAATAAAAAATGAAAACACTATTAGAGAGAAAGAATTGTCTGATTCTAGTCTGCAAAATTTCTGGAATTCAAGCCTATTTTTGAGCCTCCAAACAGGTATCATCAAGACGTGAAAAATTAAAACCAATTTGCCTGTGTTTCACAGCTGCTTACACTTTTAGAATGTAAGCTCACTCTCCCCAGCCCAAGGCAGAGAGTGCTGTCTCAAACCAGGCCTGTTACTTGAAGTAGCAAAATGGACAAGATGTAGGATTAATCCAATGAGGGTGAGTGGCAGGGAGGGAGGTTAAGGAGGAGAGTCTTTCTGTTGCTTGCACAAGGACTGAACCACAATCAACTGTACTGAAAGCAGCTGAGTGTCACTTCCCTAACAGAGCAGCAACATGAGCCAATATTGAGCTTTAGAAAGTATGAAGCAAGAGCAGCAAAGTATGTGATGTGACTCAGGTAACTTTGTGAAATTTAAACATCAGCACCAAACAACAAACAATTTAAAAAAATTTACCAGGACTACACTTTCATTTCCCCCGTGAGTATTATTTCCAGATTCCATGGTCTTTTCCATATTTAAATAAAGATCTACAACACCACCACCACCACTTCATTTAAATTTCTTGAACATTGGTTTACTGAGTTGTCTAACAGTAATGCTAGTGGCTCAGTCAGTCCCCACTGACTTCAAAATACAAACCACTTTGTATGACCTCCATAAAATGGATAATTTCACTTTAGGTAAATCATTGCAGAATATTCTCAACTGCAAGCCTGTTCAATTATCACCTTCACTTTGGAGAAGTTAAAATAGCAACCTGTGCAAATTCTTTGAAAACAGAAGACAGACTACAGCATACTTCCAGCAACAGCTCTACCTAGTGCCACAGAGATCATTCATTTTGAATTTATATCCTTCCTGATGGGACAGCCCAAAAGGTGTTAAAAGCCATCACATAACCAAATTGCTCCATGATTCTTCCTTTCATAGGTTAATAACAGGATTCATTCTCCCTCTGGATTATTTAGAATGAACTACTCATCTTGACTAATTTGGAAAGTTTCTGAGTCATGTCTCTATACATTGCTTTGTCCCTGCAATTCTCAACTCATCTCATGAATACTGTCAGCATTAGGCCTCTCTTAGTGCCCCTCAGTGTCACCCTTGTCACCCTTTCTAGACCCCCATAAATACTTTCCTGACATTGTCCATATGCAGAGCTCGCACATCAGTAAAAACTCCCAAGTAAACAGGAATCAACACCACCTCCAAACTCCGGCCAAATGCCAGTACCTACATTCAGCAAAAACTGTACAGTGTTTTTTCTATAGTAGGTCAAGTCCATAAACATCCCCAAGACTACCTTCACACCTGTAATTGTTTCAAAAATATGTTTTACCAATCAGTTTCTTCTCCTTTATTGTGAATGATGATCCCTTCCCTTTTCTGTGAAACTACTACCTTGAAGATGTGTAAGTTTCTTTTACTGTACTATATGAAAATACTTAATATTAAACTTAAAATATTTTGGGGAATATGATTCTGTTTAGAAACAACTGGTATCTCAGTAATTCAGAAACCCTCCTAAGAAAATTGTATTTCCGAAGTGACAATTGGGATTTATAAACCAACAAGCACACTAAAGGGAAAGACATGACACCATGTGAGAATGAAAGCCTACTTTGCAAATAGGCTTGAAAGGCATCTAAATTTCTTGACATACCTCTTCAGAACACAGATTAAAGTGTATAGAAAATAGAAGTTCTCTTAATACCTACCTTTCTAGCAAGACAGAACTACTGTGCATGAAAAAAGTTAATGTTTTAGGAGAGTGCTGCTGCAATACCATTTTATTTCTTAATCAAGTCTTAGGAGAAAACAGAATAATCTAAGACTATTCTAAGTCATCCTGCTCTGTTACTGCTCCTGGAAACCTGTTAAAAGCAGTACAACTACAAACAAGTCATAACTTGCTGATCCAAAGTTTTTTTAAAAACTATGAATCAAAAAAAAATTCTGATGCCAACAGCATCCTAACAGTGGAGTGGAAGTGATTAAAACCAATCTTAGTGCCCTCTGTTACCACTGTAAAACTGCTATAATTTCTAAATTGGTGGAGCTGAAAATATCACCCAATTACAGTATTTGGAGGAATAAAAACATGCTATGCAAAATACAGAAGTTCTTAATTGAGCCTCAGCACAGCTACAGTAATAGAATTATTTACTTACTGGTCATGTACTCTGTGAAGAAACACAGATTACAAAAGACTAATGATACTAATGTGGCCATCCAAAAAGCAAACATCCCATTATAATTTTAGAGCTATCATATGTAGTGTTTTGTGCTTACAGAAAAGGTGAGACACATTACTAAGCCTGTGGAATATCAGCCAGTGCAATGAGTGCTGACAGTTTGTTCACAGCTCAAGAAACAACTAATTTGTCCCATAAGAGAGCTCCTAGGTTGCTGTCCATTGATCAGAATTGATCAGAACCAGTGCTGATCAGACAGTCTCAGACAATTGCCACCCCTACAGTAATGAAGCATGCATGCTCCAAATTGGCTCTACATGTAAGACATTGCAACAGCTACCACAAGGATCGTATGTAACTGGTGATGTGATGGTCAACAAGACAAAGTTTTATAAATGCTTTTTTTTGCTAGAGATTACTTTGCAATATAGACTGACTTAGCAGTATAAGATAACCCCTAATGCAAGAAGGGCAGGTCCTAAATATTACACAACAGCAGCCTCACTCTCTACTCTCCATCATCACTATGTAGACTGGTTGAGGACTCATGATTGTGGCAAGTTTTTACTAGCCCTAGCTGCAGGGACACATAGAAAGGGTGGGACAATTAGGTACTGAATTCTACTGGTGAAAGCTTATTGCTCATGTTGACATCTTGTCCACCTCAAGCCTGCCCTCCGTGCATGGCCACAGTAAAAGGAAACTTCACTTTGTGTGTGTTCCACTATCAAGCAGAAGACATGCCAGAACATGCCAACATGTTTTACCACAGAAGTTGCTGATGGTCAGAGTTGAGAATCTTAAAGGTCTTTTCCAGCCTTAATGGTTCTTTGATTCTGCCACGTAACATCTGTATTTAAAAATGTGTGTATTCTCTTTGTGCAGTTATGTCTGTGAAGTTATTCCCAGGCACAGCTATCAAGATACCCAGTGCTTACTAGGGAATTCCTCGGATTAGAGAATATCCAGGAGATTTACCAACAGTCTTTTCCAATCCCTCTAAGACAAGGCAATGGCTGCTCATCACCAGGCAAGATAGAGAAGTCACACAGTAAAGCAAGAATGTGTCAGGATGAGTCTCCAGAGAATCTAGTACAATTCTTCAGCTTCTCCAGTAAAGGGGGAATATAGGGGAAGAAACATCTGCACATACTCAACCAATACAGTAATAATTAAACTACTATTATGAAATAAATTAGCATTACAAAAGACTAACCTAACATTTTAGCCTACATACAGGCTGACTTGTTGCTCTTGGGCTTGCCTCCATGTTTCCCACAGCCCCTTTGCTTCACTGTGAAAGCAAAGCAGTTCCTCCAAAACAGTCAAATGCAAACACCCTCCTTCTCTTGGGCACAGCCATGCTTTGAAATCCAAGGTCCTGAGGGGAGAGACAGAACTGTACTGCCCTGTACATGCAGTCTCCTCCCTCCACCAGCAGAATTCTCTCCATTCAGCTACTGAACATCAAATGCATGGAGATCCATCCTCTCTGAAGGGTAACCTGTTCCTACATCACTTTGTATTGCTCTCACCATAGTTTATCATGCTCTGGTACCAACTATGATTTTCACTAAACACCCTGTTCCCTACCCAGAAAAAGAAAATGCAACAAAACAGTCCTGGCTGACTTGGTATATTAAGCACTTGGAGCCTGCCCACAGTAATAAAAGCAATAAACGTCCTCTAAAACTTTGCTTTTTCTACAGAAGACTAAAGTTGCTCAGAGAACCATTTTCAGAGGGACCTTAAATAGATCATATCTACTCATATCAATAAACTTTGTTATCAAATTTAAATCACAGTGACATGCAGCAAATGGCACCAGGTTTATGACTACAGAGAAAATCAAAGACAAGCATACGTGGCACAAGCACTGGTTCTTCTGACCACAGACAACTGAAAAAGTTCCACCTGTGCTTTCACTGCTGCAAGTAATAGTAGCAGTAATAGCATTACACACCACAACAGCAAGAGCGTTTCTATTCTGGTACTTTTTTCCCCCACCCCTTCTAACACCCAAGAGTTACAGGAAAACTTATTTAACAGGCTATAAATATAAAAAATATAAGGTGACAGGTAATAAGATACTATATTGTATGTTTACTTGATAAATACATACTATTAAAAAACTAAAAATACAAGGTGTATGTGTTAAGTCAGAAGCAACACTACTTTTTTGATTTGCCAAACCTCTAATAAAGTATTCTTTATCTGAATTCAGAAAAAGTACATTTTGTCTTCTTGTAATTTATAATAAAAAAGTTTATCTCAATCTAAGGAAGGGAGAACAACTATAGAGAGAAGGGCACTATGTTTGGAGTGGATTTTTTCATTAGATTAAGCTGAAGACTTGCAGCCCAGGAAACATTTTTCTCCTGCCTGCTCTGCAGCACTCAAGGATCAAGTAAATACAAACGAGAGAAATGTCCACCTGTCTGACGAACATCCTGTGAGCTCCAGCTCATTACTTGTAAGGACAATACTAATGTTTTCTAACAATGAATCACAGAATCATAGCATATCCTGGGTTGGAAGAGACCCACAAGGATCACCGAAGTCCAACTCCTGGCCCTGCGCAGGACACCCCAAGAGTCACAGCATGTCCCTGAAGACATCCAAATGCTTCTCCGTGAGGCTTGGGGCAGTGACTACCTCTCTGGGGAGCCTGTTCCAGTGCCCAACCACCTCTGGGGAAAAAACTTTTTCCTAATATCCAAGCCAAAGCTCCCCTGACACAACTTCATATCATTCCCTCAAGTTCTCCCATTGGCCACCAGGGAGAAGAGGATTAGTGAGTGCCCCTCCATACACTTTCCTTCATGGGGAAGTTACAGACTGCAAAAGGACCAAACTGCAACAGACTGTAAGGAAATCCACTAGGAGCAGATGGGCACCATGTGGCTACATCTGCATATTGCCCCAATCTAATTACTTGGCACCACTACATGCCTGAGCCAGAAAGTCCTCAAACTCAACCTTCAGGGTTGTCTTGCACCCTGCTGGTGTACGCACAGCTTTAGTGGCCTTTCTTCTGGGCTTGTCTTCCAGTCTTAGGAAGCTTTAGAAAGACACCAGTCACAGCCAGTCCTTTCAGCCTTCCTGATATAATTCACAATGGCTCTGTTTTGCCATTCTTACCCGCCCCAGGGCAACCTCTCACCCCTCTTCTGGGGGCACCCCAATACAAGGGTATCCAACGGGACTAGCCCACCTCTGGGAAAGCCATCTCTCAGAGATAGCCTAGGGATCACAGCTGCCCTATAAACCCTCACTCAGAGACATGACTGAGCTGCTCTTCAGCAACTGAAGGGCACAACATCAAACATTCATAAAACAGTAAGATACAGGAATCACCAGTAAAATGCTTTCAAATGTATTTTTAGGCCATTAGATTTATTAGCGTATGATGTTTGTTCCAATACAGTAGGAATAGATATAACTTCTCTATCACTTTCCTAACCACTTCCTTATACACCTAGGAAAACAAAAGCCCAGCATTTTTGTTTTAAAAGTTCCCTACCATCAGCTTCTTGTTAAATATCCATGCTTAAGAAGCCTGAACATATTAAAAAAATATACCAATCACAATTTAATGACAAACATGCATCAGATGACAAGGCTGGTGAAAAGAGGATGCAATTCATAGAGAGTCTTTATTAAGAACGTTAACACTTCTCCTATCTGCACACCCCAAGAAAGGACAAGTTTTCCCCAAAGGTATAAATATGTATATTATGTTCTAATAGCTCAAGGAAAGGGCAATGGCCTTAGATGTTAAAGATTTCAACAGATGTGAAAAGGATTAGAACCCCTGAGTTTTTACTCCTGTCCATAGAAAGGAGGTCCCACTGAAGTCCCAAGATATTTCACAATATCATCCATAAGTATTTTTATTAAATCACAGAGCACTCTGAATTTTCTGTGGTTTGCAATAAGGTATTTTTATAATTTCACCAAGATATCTTGCAGTTAAGAGTGTACCAGATTCAAAAAAAATTGGCTGAAAGCATTAGAAGAAACACTACTAGCACAGATAGTATACTTTGGTTTCAGTTTGGAGCTGAAAAACATTCACTTCAATGATATTTTATCTGGATGACTGGAAGAGACCCACTAGGCAAATAATGCAATAATCTTTTTCTTCCCTTGCCATCTTCCCCCTCTGCAAGGTGAAGTTGTACAGTATCCACAAGCAAAAGATGAAATTCTTTTCATTCATTACTTGTGCCTTTTTTTTTTAACTACAATTTGTACTCAAGTACAATTTGTACTCAAATACTTTCTGCTACATATTTTAAAAAATACACAGAATTCTCTGCTCACATGGACTTCTAATACTGTAAAATACTAAGGAACCACCAAAGAAAGTTAAACAACTCTAAATAAATTATTATTATTTAATGATTCTAATCTTTACATTTGCTAACTTCTTCTGATTCAAAAAGCCTCATCTCAGAATTTTCTCCCAAAAGACCACATTTGATAAATGTTTCCTGATAGCATAAGATTATATCCACAGTATCTCAATCAAGCTGTCTCTATTGTTTATGTCTACTTCAAATCTCAATGTGTTTAATTGTTTCAATCTCATAGTAAAGGTGAGCACACTTAGTACAAGGAGATTCATAATTTAAAACTGTAACTTTGTTTTGACATTCTAAATGCCATTTCCTTAATCACAAAGAAATACTACATCATGAGAGAAAAATAAACTCCAAAATCCCACTGCCAGTATCACTTTTACTTCTATTCAATGTCCCAAGTAAGTTGGAATTACTTTTCTAACCCATTTTTATCCAATATTAAACTGTTCTTGTCCAGCAAAAATTCAAAACCTTTCTTCAGGCACTGACCAAATGAGTCAGCCTGCAAGTGAAATAGCAACATGCAATGCTGTCTTCAAAAGATTAAAGTTCATTGTAACCCTAAGCAAATACACTGTAAATTATAAACATGTTTTTATTTTTTTAATTACAGTCTAAATTATTTAAATATTTCGGATGCTAGAAAACAAAGAATTGTTCTTACTAAATGAATTTTACACCCTATTGCTTAATTTTCTACAAGAATATCTCTAACCTACAGTATGGCTCTTCCCTAGTTACTCTACAACTGCTGCCTCATGCAGTTCACAGAATGGATGGAGACTTCTAGATTAAATCAGCCCTAAATGATTATGACATTATCCTGAAGACAAGACTCATGTTACCTTGGGAAAGACTACAAGGAGTGATGAAAGCAGTGAACATCAGGAAAGATAAGTTACTTCTTCCTACCAGCCTCAACTCATTGAGATACTTTTTTGTTGTTGTTGTTCCTAGATGGGCTTTTGTTTTTTTGGGTTTTGTTTGGGTTTTGGGTTTTTTTTCCTTTTCTTTTAAATTACATACTCATTTCTTGCTAAGAGGGGTTTCCAGCAAAGGACTTGCCATGGAGCTTCTTCTTGAAAACTGCTCAGCAATGACTGCAAGAAAGCACCTACTTGGATAACTACTGACTTCAGCTTCAGGGCAATATGGCCCAGCATAACACACACAAAGAAGCCCCAAATCCCATTACTATCACTCTTGCTTCTGGAAACTCCCTATGCCTCTGTCCTGGCTTACTCATATGTAAAATGGAGAATACACACCATAGGAGACTTTAGATGACGAATGAATTAGTGTTTGGTGAAGTTTTTTGGTATTATGATTAAAATTGCCATTTTAAAAGCTCATTTAGCTATTTTTACCAAGAGATGAAGAGAGGCAGTCTTTGTAGGAGTCTGCCTGGTTCAAGGGATTCAGTGATACTCATTATCAGGTTTACTGGATAATATACAGTCAACAAATTATCAGGCCATACCTCAAACAATAAAACCAAAGTAATTAAAAAGCTACTTCTATCACAGAAGGTTGCATACACAGATTACATTCTATTTTATAGTGATGGGGAACATGTAGTGTCAGTCCTACTTCAGATCTTTTTTAACTACAGTTTTGCAGCTTGCCGTCATTCCAGAAAGACTATCACGTAAATTTTGTGTGTTAAGTAACATAGTTTAACATTTTCTGTCACTTACTTAGTCCTTTCTTGATACTTACTTTCAAAAAGTATATATTAAATGTTACAAGCAAACCTTCTTGCCAGCTTGAGATACAATAAGGCAGACTTCTCAGATGGTAGCAAACTATTACAGTTTTCCAATGCCCTCATCACACCCCTCTTTCAGAGCCACTACTGCTTACACCAACATGAATACTGAAAAGCTCTAAGTTTCCCATATTAAGTATGTGGGAAAACAACAAAAGAAGAGTTAAAAGCTGCTATTGTTCCTCATATATATGCATATGTATTCAAACATTTCATTACTAATATATACATATGTATTCAAACATTTCATTGTTTAAATTGTTTCTAATGATGTCTGACTCCCTTCCCAAAGTACAGCTGTTTCCACGTTCACTCTCCATTATCATACAAAAAATCAACACAATCAAAAAAACTGCCAAATCAACCCCAAAATCAGCCTGCAACAGGGAAAAAAATCAATTACATCAAGTTAGTTCTCCCCTGGTTATGTGCTCAAGAATTAACTTCTGCCATCCTGTCATGTAGAAGATACCCCGTCTTCAAATTAAATAACTTCTATGAAGATAGAACAAAATGCAAAGACAGGCTTTTCCTTTTCCCTCTCCTGTGTCTAAATAGAAAAGGAAAATAACCTGGAAAGTAACAATTTGTGCAATGGCTTTCTTGACATTTTGTTTTCAATACACTTCTAAATAGTTAAGCAGTAATTCTAAAATAGTCTGATTAGCCAGCCTTTAAACACCTATGGTTGATCAAGTCACAGAAATCAGAGAGCGAAAGGCACAATGCATCTTCAGCAGTGATGCATTTTATACCAGTGACACCTATATATTACAAGAGAAAAACCACTAAAGATTTAATGGTGCCAATTAAAGAAGCCAAGAGTTTGCATGGCTCAATGGCTGAGTCATAGACCTTTTCCCCATAATAGGTTCCATTATAGTCCTGAGCTCAAGCTGTGGGAAGAGGATTACAGATGAGTAAGAGGAATTAGTATTTTTAAATGTTATTGCCAAGGAAGGTGTCCTTTAAGCATTACACAGCTGAATGTCTTTCCTAGCAGTAGAGCAGCTTGTGCTTACTCACCATCCTAGCTCTAAGTGAGATCCTCAGAACTATGGACACCTCACTTCAAAACATTAACAGAGAAATTAAGCCCGTCAGTGTAGAGTCCTCTCAAATTTAATCAGTATTTCATACACATTTCCAAACTTGATATATTTCAGTACCTGTAATTTTTGTGCCATTCTAATACCCCTGATTTTTTAAAATTCATATATACTTACATAAAACAAGGTAAGACTATGTAGCTAAAGACCAAAAGAGTTTGTACTTGAACCACAGAATGTCTGTAAACAACTAGTGTGATGTACAACGAGGAAAATAAAATTAAAATGTTCAAGTGCCTCTCAAGATTGCTTCCAGTAAACCTAGGGAAGAATTTGTGCCAGAGTACAACACTGCACAAAATTCTGATCATCCACATCAACAACAATTACACCTCAGGCACAAGTACAGATTATCCTGAAGGAGAAGTCCAAAGGGAATTTAACTTACTTTAGATAGATTGCTATTTATCAAAACACTGACAGATGCTAATATAGTAAATGAAAATCATTAAGATGGGTAAAATTGACACCAGAGCAAATTCAGTATGAAACTGGCATTAATAAATTTAGGACAGTCAGATACCTGTTCCAACATTCAAACGGATCAGATTTTGGTAAGAATTTCAAAAACCAGGAATACTGGAAGCAAAAGCCAAGTGCTCTTTAAGCTTGATGAGGCTTAGAAAAGCAGTTCATAAGATGGCAGATGTGACAGCTGGAAGCTCCACTCAATGGCCTAGACAACCTTTACAAGTACTTTGCTTCTAATGACTGGGAACAGCAAAAATCAACAGCAAAATCTTGTTTACATTAAAAAATAAATGCATTTTAACAAATCCAATTTGGAATATGACAAACATTGAACATACTGGTTCAGAAAGAAGTTAAACATGCTTAGAAAAAACATTTATGTTTAATTTTCTAGGGGAAGAAAGTATCTATTAAGGAGACTAATAGGGCTGGTAAAACAAGCTCTTGGTCACAGAAATTTTATCTTCAAACCTGAAAAAAAGGAGTTGGCTACCCAAAAAGCTTTTATAACTACGCTGGCCAAAATAGTCAGAAAAAACCCTGCAGTATTACCTGTTTTATAAGTCTTACATCACACACATCCTTAAGTCATCACAGCTATGAATGTGATTACTCAGATACTCCAAAGAAAATCTCTGTGATTTCAAATGTCTGTTTTTATAAATTTTTTTCTTTGGCAAGTAATTGTCTTTGTATCATGACTATCATATAAAATGCAACAATGCTGGTTAAAATAGAAAGGGCTGCTTATTAAATAAAGATGCCACAGTACCAGTGTTCTTTTGCAAAAACTTTTCTATTCCCTCGTTTGGACAATTTTCCCAAAGATTGCAGAAGTAATTTTTATTTTCAAGTACTCTAGACAAAAGAGACTTGAGAAAAGCAGAAGTACGCAATTTATTAAATTACTGGTCATCCATCATTTGTTCATTTATGTAGTTACATCATTTCAGTATTAGTGATATACTTGTAAGGAGTGGGTTGGTGCAGAAGGGAGCCAGTATCCAGTTGCTGGGCCTGTGTCTTCACCTGCCAACCAGAATTTTGCAACTAAAAAGACTTCAGAGAGAATTTCACCTCTTTCTAATGCTGTGTTAGAAAACTTGTTCTTCCCCAAGAGCTTCCTATACACATCCTTAATACAAGACATCAGAATCCATGAGGATAAATGAAGGTGGAACGAATTCCTCCCTCAGAAAGAGGAACCTTTTCCATAGAAAATACCACATAGGTCCCAGCCCAGAAGTCCATGGCCTGCTTTGACGGCTCTCCAGACTAGTTAATCAATAATCTAAAAACCCTTCTTCTAACCCCACCCATTGGGGCAATTGCATGGTTTATAGAACTGTTTTGTTTTAGGCTAAGTTTGACACAAACTTGTACAGACACTTAGAAGAGACAGAAAGGAGCAAGAGTTTTTATCTTTTACACCTAGTAGTAAGTCTTACACATTTGATCACTGAAAAAGCAAGGCAACCTGCAGATCATACTTCAACTATTTACAACCCAAGTTTTCTTGGATATTTATTTTCTCCTCTACAATGTTTTCTTTGCTTCACTTACCAATACAAGCATCTACCTCTTCAGCAGCTACAACTCACAGAACATATTTCTGAGTTAAAAGGAAAAGACGCTGATCAAGATTTAAGTAATTCTGTGGTTTTTAACTTGCAAGAAATAAACTGGTGGTTTTCTAGCATTTAAGCAAGGTAGGCATTTTCACATGCACTGCTAGTATGCTTTTTATGTATCAGTCCCCACAGTTCTGCATGAGAATTTTTGATTAGCCATTTAGACATAGTCAGTAAACACCCTTTAAATGCAGGAAGTTACATACTGAAGCTACAGAGGTTATATTCTAGATCTATTAGAAGACAAAGTAACACAGAAGACAACACCCAAAGGCTTTTTTGAGATGTAAATCCACAGAAGTCAGGCTGACATTCGAGAAAGTGTGCAGGAGCTGACAAATAAGCAGTGCTAACTCAAGGTAGGGCTTCTGAGGCAGGCACCTCTCAGAGCACCAGGCAGATGTGGAGGAGCTCACCCAGGATGGTGGGAGTGGAAGACAGAGTAGGTTTGTGGTCACCTCCATAACCCCAGGCATGTTACCATCTGCTTAGTTCCACCCTTTGAAATGGAAACAGTGACCTGTTTGTGTGACCCACCAACAAATACCCACTGATTCAAGTTACACAAAGGTTATCTGATGGAAGAAGTTAACAGATATGGAGGATACATATCACAGGCTAAAGCCATCTTTTTCTAGGTTGCTTACTAAAACTGACCTGTCAAACTCAGGTAACTTTGGTTTCATGCTGACACTTCCCACTAAAAATTTTACAGGCCCCAATAAAAGGCTCAGCTATGTCCAGTTCCCTTCAAAGCCACAGGCAAATATAACATATAACAAATATAACACTGGTCTTTCCATGGCCTTTCCAAAAAAGGTGGTACTATATAATCCATAACTTTCAGGTGAGGTGTGGATACACCATCAGGAGCCAACAGAGAACTCACTCCTGGAGAGATAATAAAATGGCTTGGGTCAGAAAAGACTTCAAAGGCAATCTAGTCCAATCCCCCTGCAATAAGCAGGGACATCAACTCAATCAGGTTGCCCATCCAACCTGACATTGAACATTTCCAGGGATAGGGCATCTACCACTTCTCTGGGGAACCTGTTACATTGTTTCATCATGCTTACCATAAAAAAAGTCTTTCTCATATCTAATCTAGACCAGTCCTCTTTCAGTTTAAAATCATTACCCCTCGTCCTATCACAAGACCTGCTAAAAGGTCTGTACCCATCTTTCTTAAAGGCCCTCCTCCTTAGGTACTGAAGGGCTGCCATAACATCTCTCCAGAGCCTTCTCTTCTCCAGGCTGAACAACCCCAACTCTCTCAGCCTTTCCTCACAGGAGAGGAATTCCAGACCTCTGATGATCTTCATGTTCTTCTCTGAATTCACTCCAAGAAATCTATGTCTCCCCTGTGCTGCGGACCCCAGAGGTGGATGCTGCACTCCAGGTGGGAATGCAGCATCCACCAGAGCAGAACAGAATCACCTCCCTTGACCTGCTGGCCACGCTGCTTTTGGTGCAGCTCAGGATACAATTGGCTTTCTGTGGTGCCAGCCCATTTTGGCAGGTCACGTGCAGTCTTTCATCCACCAGCACCTTCAAGCCCTTCTCAGCAGGGCTGCTCTCAATCCCTTCAACCCCCAGTCTGCAACTGATACCCTGATGGAAGTGTAACAGCTTGCACTTGGACTTGCTGGACCTCACGAGGTTCACACAGACTCCTCCGGCTTGTCCAGCTCTCTCTGGATGGCATCCGGGACCTCAGGTACATCAACCTCAACACCCAGCCTGGTGTCATCTACAGACTTCCTGAGGGTGCACTTGATCTCCCTGTTGAAGTCATTGATGAAGACATTGAGCACTACTGGTCACAATACACTTTCTGGGACAGGTGGTCTCTGCACTTTGCTTTACACAGAGATGCAACCACTGTCACTTCAGACACCAGCCTGAGCAGAACCCATCAGAAGTGAGATTTATGTTACACCATAGAATTCTGTTCTGTCAAATTTCTCTCTTCCCCTTTTTTTTTCTGTTGTCAAGATCTGCAAGCTTCTAGTAGTGGACATGTAATTCTCCTAATAAATTTCCCACATGCATATTGCTGCTTATCATATAAACCTGCTCTCCTCAATCAACTTTCTCAGGCTACATAAGAGTAGTCTGCAAGGGACTTCAGAGGTATAACAGACCATGGTTTGGAAACACCAACTTAAAGAAATCTTAACAGATACACGTGCAATACAAAAACAGAAGTGATCATCAGTAATCAACTCTATTTTTCTTTTGGGGTGGGAAGACAGCAGTTCTCCATATGGCCTTTTCATTGCACTGGTTTACTAACTTCAATATGACAAAGTGGGCTTGAAATCACAGACTTGCTGAAAATCCATGGATGTTATATTTGCTGCTAAGATCCATTTATGTCAAAGAGTCCAAGATACTTCTCAGATTCTATAGTTACAGCAACAAATGAAAATAACCTTTGACTATGTTAGCTATGGCATGTCAAAGGTAGGCCTTTCCCCAACTCCTCTAGTAACTGAACTAAACTGATAATTAAATCAGAATGTGTCATTAGAACTGGAGGGTAGGAGGGGAGGATGGAAAACAAATTCATATATACTTACATAAAACAAGGTAAGACTATGTTATATAAGGTAAGACTAAAACAAAACAAAGAAATGCCAAACAAACCCCCCAAAACACACACACAAAATCAACCCAAAAACAAAACCTCACCAAAAAGCCCGCACTTCATTTTCTGTGGACAAACGCCTACCTCATTTAGCAGCACCAACTGAGGTAACTCTTAATTTAGATTCTCCAACCAGTTTGATTAACATTGTTCTATGAAACACCTTATCTTTAGTATCCTTGCTCCAGACATTCTTTACACAACTATAGTAAAATGTAAAAATCCCTATAGGCAGATCTTACAGACATGCCTACAGCAACAGCAGGTCTAGATTTGGGGTTGTATCATAATGTTATATTACAGCTTCAGAGCTGTGTCTAAAGCAACACTTTTAACTTACTACTGACTGCCATAACAGTCTCTGAGTTACATTTTTGGGTGTTGCTGTACAGAGCAGCAAGGAACTGCAGAGACTCGCCACTGCTGCAGAGCACCTCAAGCACACCCAACAGGAACACTGACAATACTGACACCAAACAACCAACCTGTATCAGTCAGCAAAAATTCCCCAAATCCCAGTCTAATACCCTAGGTACAGCATTATTTGGTTTTCAACAAGTTTTCTTGAAGTACTTCAAAGGAGGCCTTGCAGAGAGAAACACAACCAGCAGTCTTACAGTATTGCTGGTGTGTGTCCCTATGTCCATCTCTGACAATGCCTGCCCCAGCAGATATCTGCAAGATCCCATTAACAAACAGATACAAATAACAACCATAATGACAAAATTTTTTGACCAGTTTTAATGACTGTATTTCATACACAGCTGTACAAGTAAACTGTGATGTCAACTTTTTAGGGTAAGGTGTCGCTTTAAATTCAAACATGCACTGTGTATTATAAGCCTCCCACTATATTTAGCAACAATTGGCTGGTACAGAAAGATTTCTTCCAAAAATAAAATTAAGGACTTCATATCATCCAGTGCTCACATGTAAGGAAAATTACAGTATTATCACACTTATCAGCATCTTGCAGGGCCAAAAAAGATATGAAGTACCAGAATGCAAGTGGATGGAGGGCCATCTGGAGAGAAAGGAGATGTAAAAGCAGAGTGGAAAAAACAAGAGTTCATATTGACTACTAGACACTAGAAAGTTTGTTATGAAGCTTGTTATGAGTCCTCTCTTCTCTTCCAGGAAAACTACATCCAAAAATCTGTGGAACTATTAACTTCTAATTCACTGCGGTCATGTTATTTTGTTTGTGGGAGTTACAGAGACATAACAGAATACAATATAACTAGCACAAGTAACATGGACTAATTTTTTCTGATTCAACCAATTAAATTATTCAGTCTGTTGCAAGAAAAGTCTACTGTAAGTGGGTATACATTCTTTTTGGGAACTCATGTATAATGTGAAAATTTCCTCTATTACTAAAATAACAAGAGATTACGTTTAAGAAAATATAAACAAATTCATATTTTAATTTAAATATTTTAAAAAGTGGAAGTTGAAGCCTAAATAGATGTTTGGCACTTCCTACAATGTTATAGTAATATATCAGTGGTACATTTGGGTTTGCATACTGAAGAATAGGTGCTGCATTCATGAAGCCAAACATTTGCAATTTTCTAAAATTAAAAATTTAATAATATGCCATAGAAACCTGCCAAGATTCAGAAATCATGACTTTAGAAATTTAAGATTGTGAACTTTCAGTACTTAAAGGGGGCTTAGAAAAAAAGCAGAAGAAGCACAAGAGCAACTTTTTACACAGGCAGGTAGGGAGAGGGCAAGGAAGGATTGTTTTAACTAAGAGAGGATTTAGATTAGATGTTAAAAAGGAATTCCTTCCTCAAGACAGTACAGAGGCACTGAACAGGTTGCACAGAGAACTTGTGAATGCCCCACCCACAGAAACGTTCAAGGCCAGGTTGGATGGGGACCTGAGGAACCTGATCTAGTGGGTGGCATCCACCCAGGGTCAACCCACTACAGCATCCCTGCTTGTGGTGGGGTGGTTGGAACTAGATCCTCTTTAAGGTCACTTCCAATGCAAGTCATCCTATCAGCCTGTGATTTCTCAACATTTAATTTCTACAGCAGCAACCCATGCAATATGAACCCATTCCCAGAAGTTCTTAATATCTGTGCTTGCTCAGCATAACACAAGAGCTGCTGTCTCCTAAGCTTGGCCAACACAGTAAAATCTATGCAGAGGAGTACAGGAAAGGGCTGCATCCCAATCCTTGGTACTGAGGAACAACAAAAGCAAAGGAACAAAGATTCCTCCCAGCCCAACAGTGAAAAATCAGAGAGATACACTTTTTTTCTTCCACGTCTTGTATAACCGCACTACTCTCATGTTAACCTCTCCAACTACCAAATTCCTACACGAGAAGTGGGATTTTCTGCTTTTAACTGTTAAGATTGGTCATCTCAGTCTTCTTGAGCTGTACTCTTAAGCAAGAGTAATACTGGAAGGAGTGACAGCAAAGAGGTGCCACATTTTAGAGTAACAGATACCTGAGTAAGAATTTTAATTGGGTGTTTTATGAATTTTGGTTTTGAATAAGTAACAAAATTTAAGGCCATCATCTCTACATTCCTCTTCATAAACAGAGGCAACACTATTGTTGGCTATACCAATCTTGCCAGGAATAGAGAAAATTCTAATTAAGTAGGTAATGTAAAAAGTACAGTAAAATAAAAAAGAATTATTTACAAACTCTGGAAAGAGCAAACACACACTCAGATCACTTAGTCATCCTGTCTCTCAGTTCTGTTTCCTCATAAAGATGACTTAAAAATTAATCTGAGTTTTATTTCTAACTTGCCATGCTTTTAAAAAATTCTCCATGCAGAGGAAAAAAATCCCATTCAGTACCCAAAGAAGACAATTCAGTAACTGAACTGGAAGCATCTTCAATATGACACACGCCTAAGGAAATTGTGCCAAGCTTTTTGGTAGAAAGGGGATATTCTTTCACCTCTTCAATAACAAAACAGTTGCAAATACTTTAGTTGGAAAACAGCTCCACTTTTCTAAAAAAGAAAACACTCCTGAAATCAAATGAGTCATTAATATTTTTGTGCAGTAGAAGTTGGGAGAAGCTGGAATGTGGCCTCTTTATCACTAATTCAATAAAGACAAAGCTTTCTAAGTCTTCTAACGGAAGTTTTAGTTTATCAAAATTTGAGGGAGGACTCAAGGGCTGGTTACTGAGGGCAGGTACTATAAAAACACAAGCTGTGTAAGGGTATTAGAGGGCCTGAAAGCTCACTGCCAGAGGAAGAGGCAGTCCCCATTCTGCCCCAGCAAGCATTCCCACTCCTACACCACTAACTTGGGTGATCCTGTGGTCACACAATGGAGAGCTGCCAGGAACATGACCTGGCCAGATAAGCCCATTCACCAAGTGATCAGGCAGGTTGAGGCCAGGAAGCAGCAAAGATTCTGTATCCCAGACCACAGCTACCTTCATTTGCATGTTCTTTGGTTTTGGTTTTTTTTTCCTAAATCAGATTAGATATTGGGAGTTACTGAGTTCACCCTCAGCAGAGCTGAGGAAGCTGTCAGTGGGCTGTTTGCCCATAGCAGGGTGACACAAAGGTACACCCTGAAGCAGTGTGAAGAGCAGGAACAGGCACCATGTACCAAATGGCTGCCTCTGGCAAGGGCTCAACAGGCAGGTGACTCAAGCAGGGAGAGGTGGAGTGACTCCCTAAACTTCTCTGTCCCCATTTTAACACAGACATTGGCCATTTCCTCTCTGTTCCTACTGTTCAGCACTGCTCTGTCAGATCTGCTCAGCCTTTCCCTGCTCCTCCCCTGATCACTGCTTCCTGCCCACACTTCCTACTCTGCTCCTACCAGCTCCCAAGAAGCAGCTTCACCATCTTTAAACCACACTGGCAAACCTGAGAATATTTAGAAAGAATAGATGTACAAATAGATGCTTTAACCACTCAAGGGTGACAAACCTTGCTCTTTAGCTACCACACTTTACAACTCTTTTGAAAAGACTATAAATATTTACAGAATGCATCTCTAAAAAAAAAAAGTGTTTTGTTTGATGTTTTTCCCCAAATCCAGACTACATTATCACCAGTAAAATATATGTATCATCATATAGGTAAAAGAACTGAAACCTGAAAATTCAAAAGTGAAAAGCACTGGTTTACTGAACTGAGGGAGAAAACAATTTCTACAGACACAAGTTACAAATTACACTTCAAAGTGATGGTGTCCCATCATAGTGGGAATTGACACTCCACAGTGTCAGTTTACTCCACAGAGGAAAAAAAGAGAACACTTATGCAAGTTTGTGACACTTGCATTCAAGATACAAGCAAGGGTAGGGTAGCTTAAAATAAATGGATGCCTCAAATTCCATGAGAAAGAGCAGGACAGAATTCCAGGAGAAGGATCCATAGTAAAAAAGTAGGAAATTATTGCTTCACCTGCAACTTGTTCCTTATTAAGACTGCACTGTATTTAATGAAATAAATAAAAAAAAACCAAAAACAAAAACAAAAAATTACCATTTTCCTTTCATTTGCCCTGATTTTCCATCCTTGTGTCTGTAGGTCTGTCTTTCCACGACACAGACATGAGGGTTTTCATTAGACTACCAGCTTTCAATCACAAAAAAAAGCTTCTCTGAAACAACAGATTTTGATTTGTTCAAATAAATATACGGCAAGACAATATCTCCAATCATGGGAAAGTAAGATAGCTGTCAAGTCCCACTGGAAGTGACCATCAGCAGCAGATAAGAACACAATACTGAAGTACTAAACAAACAGCATAAATTTAAAAATTTTTCTAGTTGGGTGATTCCTCAGAAAATGCTAATGATTTCAGGAAACAACGCATTCAGGTCACCAACATCTCACAGAAATTTTCAAAATACCCACACTGAAGAACAAGCTGGGTAACTCTTAAACCTACAAATCACTATGCTGATGCAGACTTGTGTTTTTATGCTAATGCTACAAACTGGCTTTACCCAAAACTTCAGAGCAGATAATTTAATGGCCTAAATTATTTTCATCAAAGTCAAATCATGGTACCTGAGGGATAGAAGTATTCTTGAAGTAGCTTGTGCCTCCTCAACAGTAAAAAAGACCAAAAAGTTCACAGCAAAACCACCTCAAAACTACAAATCTTTGGCCCAAAGCCCTATTCACTGAAAAATCACTGCAAGTACTTCATTTACAAAAACACACATAGCCTTTTCAAGGGTGAGGAAGGAATAAGCCTTTGGATATGTTAATATTAACTGTTAGACTGGAATGCAACTGAGGACTTTTAGAATATGAACTTTTGTTGGACACAGTATTTCATAGTATTATATCGTTTGAGAGACCTGCATGGAAATTCACTCACAGATGGATCAAGTTATCAGTGTAACAGAAAATTCTACTCCACAGGGGTGAAATAACTTCAATGCTTCTGACCAAAGGTAGATTTTACGGGCTGTTTTTCTTTTAGTTGGAAAATTATAGTTAATTACATTGCTTACATTGCTCAAAAACAAGAATTCTTCAGAGCCTCAACAAAATGCAGCACAAGCCTATAAACTTTTAAGAAAAAAATACTGCTATCAACCTTTAATATGAATGCTATGGATTTTTCCCCTTCTTCTCTCTCATTACTATCCACAACTTCTTATTTTGCCTACATTTCCTCCATGTATATTATATAAATACACACACACTCATGCTTATCTATACATAAAAATAATATACAATTGTAGCTAATTAAAGTTCAGTATTAGTGGGTTCTTAATTCCATTTAGTCTGGCAACTTCAAAAATCTTGCCAACATACACTGGTTTGCTGGTCTGTGAATACTTGAAAAAGGAAACTAGAATTTCTAGGGGCAGGCAGCCACGAGACTTTGCTGAACATGCAGCATACACAGTACCCCCAAAAGACCAGCTAGCAGTCATGTGAAATAGCCTCTGCATCAAAACAAAAAGTACCCAATAGTGCTTCTAGGGTTTTTTCCAAAATAAACTGGATTTGTTCTACTTATCAACAGGAAAATAGTTCAAAAGTTAAACACTTGTAGGATTAAAAAGCCAGCAGCTCTCTCTGGAGATGTGGGAAACTGCTTATGAATATTATTTATGGGAATAATCCTAACTATTCACAGTGGCATCATTTGGTACTATGTAAACTTCCCAGAAACATTGAAAGATAATTCATGTGAAGACAGTAAGGACTCAATCTCTTCTTACTACTCTTAGGCATTAAAATAAACACCCAGGAGAAAATCAACTTTATTTTAGTGTGCCAGCAGAAACTGATTTAACCTCTACTTTTTGCCAGGTTAGAATATTGCATCAATACAGCTGATTATAGTTTTCATTAATATCCCTTTCCATTCAGGTATGCCCAAATATAAATTAAACTGAGGCAGCAACACAGAGTTTGAAATTGCAGGAAGGGCCTGTGAAAGGGGTGACCCAGCTGGTGACTCAGCAGGACTTTCCCTGCCTCCTCCTCTGCAAGGGAGGGCAGGAAATTTCAAAAGAATGTGTTCATACCAAACACAGCTATGAGTTATGATTTAAAGTAAAGTCACATGCCCACAGATAATCAGGCCAGCAGAATAAACCTGGCAGTGAACCGGTAACACACACAAAATTAGCTCCTTCTCCACCAGAACCTGGACACTGCAACCCAGAATCCTTCAACACTGTTGGTGCCCATTGTTGAGCCCTCTCATTTAGTCAGGCATGGAGGCTATACCATACCTGTTTTTAATTTAAATACTCCTGTGTTTGACTAAATAACATAGATCGCATTTGTGAAACATGATTAATGAACATGACTCGAAACTTCAGCCCACACAGTGGCTGTGGGTAAATAAATTGTGTGTAACAACACACCCAGGACAGCCTATTCTTGGCAAAGAAAACTCCTACACTTCCTCTATCACCAATAAAATGCTCTGAAAATAATGATATGCAAGAACAACTGCATAGCATTAGGCCTCCAAAGGCCTGTCTAACCTGATATCACCTCTGATAAAGTGTTAGAAGAGGACGAGAACCAGACATGCACACAAGAGGTGCAACCCAGTAACAAATTCTCAGGCACTTATGTATGGCACAGATCTGCTGAGCCAAATGTGGTGCCTTTATGTGTATCAACTGAAGATGCATTTTCTGTGCAACATCTCAGAGATCAGCATCTTAATGTGCAGTTCTGAACTCACCTCTTGACAACTTGCTGAATACCTAAAAAGAATTCAAGGAGACAAAAACAGGTGACAAACAACCCTTACTTCACATTCATCCTCATCATGCACCTGTATCACTCACAATTTTAGAGGCTTTCACCATCTCTCTTCCTCCTTCCCTCACCAAAGCACCCCCTAACCCCTACGCTTTTTCAAGTGCTGCTGTATTTTCTGAGGACGGGACACAGAACTTCACGGCACCTGCCTCACCAGCATACCATACATACAGGTAAATAATATTTGTTTTGTTCTCTACTACTTTCATTAAAATTCCTACTGATTGATTTCTTTAACTGTTATAGCTCATTTTCAGACGGCCATCTAACACCAAGACCTGCTCCTAAGAAGACGTTTTTGCCTGCCATTTCACTGCCCAAGCACCACAGAATCATAAAATCATTTAGCTTGGAAATTACCTTTAAGATCATCAAGTCCAGTTGTAATCCCAGTACTGTCAGGTCCACCACTAAAGCATGTCCTTAAGCGTGTCCACATGTTCCTAGGCACCACATCTATACATCTTTTAAATACCTTAATATATGGCAACTTTATACCTTGGCTGGGCAGCCTGTTTCAATGCTTGATAACCCTTTCTGTGATGAAAATTTTTCTAATATCCAATCTAAACCTCCCCTGGCAATATCTTGACTCACACAACTTAATGGCCAAGCAATTGACTCTCCTATTATATTTCTAATTATTTTATTTCATTCTTATTAGGTTCTTCACCACATCTACGTTTGGTATTCTGCTTTGGGTGTATCAATAGCAGCAGCAAATTTTGCCATCTGACTTTTCACTCTTCTCCAGATCATTATGAGTATTTTGGAGAACACAAGCTCACAAGCCCAACACAGATGCCTCCACTGTGAAAACAGGCAAGCTACTCCTGATCTCTGCTTTGCCCCTTAGTGGACTGCTCTGCCACAGCCTTCCCACCCAACGGCCACCAGGCTCTTCCAAAAACCTTTGATGAAAAGCATTACAAAGGAGGGCCTGACAAACCAAGCACACTGACTATACATCCCAACACTGCAGTAGCTCTTATGGATCTATCAAACTCCACTGAAGCCAGCAACTCACTGCTAACACGGTCCTAATAACCATGTCTAGTTTTTCAGCTATTAATCAAAACCAGATGAATTGTCAATCACCAGCTTCATCTCACAGCCAAAATAATTTGCAGTTTTCCACACAAAAAAAGAAATAACAAGCCTGGGAATCAACACAGCAATTTCTTTCAACTTAAAAGCAAAAGAACTTCACTTTCATTCCAACATATCTAACAACAAAACAGTAATTTGGTTAACCACAAGTATTACAGCTTTCCCATGATAAGGCTAGCTTCAAATCACTGAAAAATAATTACTAAGATGACTTCTGTTGATTTTAAAGTACATAGTGATTTCCATTTTCACTGACTATATTAATTGTGTTGATTCATTTTGTACAAATAAAAACAAACCAGTCATTTAAATAACTGCTCTTCAGTGAACAGTTTTCTGCCTACTGACATGAAAGGAAAACCGTGACACAGAAGAGCTACCAACTCTGTATTCAGGCTTAAGAGCAGGGGTTTCGCACATCTGCATTTTTCCCCCAGGGGGTGGGGAGGGGTTAAGTTTTGTTGATTTGAACAATACTCATTTCATTCAAACAGTTTTCAAGGGGGAAACGCCTGCCTGTTAAAGAGTTTCATTCCTATAGTCAGGGCTCAAACTAATTGCTTGATGGGAAGGTACGTGACCAGTAACTTTTACCAGTAAAAACTTAACAGAAATAAGCTAAGAGAGAAGTTACTTGGCTTGCTACAACTGTCTGAATTACTGATTTTAATCAAATAACTGGCGTTATCATGTGGTTTTCCTCTAATTATTTATTTTCAGCACTTACCTTTCTTCAAGCTATTCATTTGCAGTTCAGGACTCTGTAATAGGTTGAATAGCTTATTTAAGGGTTGAGCTGTCTGTGTTTAACCTCTTCACTGATTAAAGGGAAACAAATGTTCCAAGAACATTTAACAAGCTTGTACATTTTACAAGTAAACCTTCTTCTCCCAAACCACCTTTTAATGCCAAAAATAGGCTTATGGATAGTCAGATGAAAATGAGGAATTAATGCTGGTGAAGAACACCACCACTTTAGGGTACAGTCCACCTCAAGTATTTCCTCCCACATCCCCACCATCACGGGTTATAAAAGATCCTAGTGACACTGGCTTTTGTTCCTTTACTGTCTTAAAAGTCTAATGTTACCATTTCTACAGTTTTCTTTCAAGTGTGTTCTGCTAGATGCTTCAGCTCTCATCTTTGGAATAAAAAACATATCTTGTACTTCTTTTTCTCATTCCTATCCTTTCTGTGCTGATTTCTCTGTGCTGTTATTACCCCCTTCCCAAATACTAGCTCATTCTTTTCATTTCTTCCTATAGTCTTGAGTTCTCTCCTTTTCATCCTGCTTAGCCACACAGTTGTTAACAGGAGGCATTGCCAAGAGCTGCTGTCTCACAACTCCACGTGCAGGCAAGAACTGTAATTTAAGTTCTCCAAACAAAGTCTGTGAGTGGAAATGCAGAGAGAGGAAGGGCCAGCACAGGCATCTAAAATTTCAAACCAACTTTGAGGTCTGCAGGGAAGAGAAAGATGGTCTTGAAGATATACTCTGCCTCTTCAAGAGAGCTTCCTCCTCCCTCAAGAGAAAGACAGTGCACTTTTCCTTTTGCCCAGCTTAGTCCCTGATCTCCCTTGCAGGGTTCCTACCCCTCCTCTTCTCTTCCACGGGGAATGTGGAAGCCTGTCCCAGCTGCTGAGCTGCTCCATCTACCACTCCTTGTCAGCTGCCTCTCCGCAGCGCATACATCTGATTCCCAGAGCCGGCTCACGCTGTGCGGAGCAGCGAACAGGAGCAGCCGGCAGGCAGCAGTGGAGGGGACGGCTGAGCAGCTGCTCTGCGCACAGGCCCAGGACACTGCCCAGGACAGCTGGTTTTATGATTTATTAAGCGTATTGTGGCATCGTGTCATTACGACTGCATTCCAACAATTGTCTCCAAATATTTATGGGCAGAGCTACTTGGCATTAATTACTGACTGATTGGAAAAAAAACAAAATTAGTAAACCTTTGATATCTTGACCACTAACTCATCTGGTACCAAAACATCTTGAATTCTGACTGACTGAGTCAAAGGCAAACAATGGCAAATGTGAAGATTCCAAAAAGCACTTTTTCAGCTGAAGCTTAACATACTAGCATGTAGCCAAACCTGTTAAGCTACAGAGGATCAAGATGTTTTACCATTTTCAGCTTTTAACTGAAAAATGACGTGGAAGAAATACACGGCCATCGAAACCTGGCAGATCAAAGCCTCAGTAAAATAGAACTTGTATTCTATTTAACATTTCATTTGAGCCTCAAAAGATTTAATTTCAGACTGATTCACATTGTTGTCTTCTCCTTATATAAACTGTTTCCCCATCACTTCTCAGTTTCATTAATGCTACTTAATGCTAAAGACGTTCATGCCAGAAATTTTTTTCACATGTAACAGTTTAAGCTTTAATTTAAAACCACAGAACATTCCCTTAGGATTTAAAAAAAAAGACCTTGGTTTGGCCAAAACAAACACATTAGAACACACACTTCTTTCTCCAAGTTGCAAATACAAAAATTGAATAGTTAAATGACAATTCTCACACGTGCTTTCCAACTTCTCCCCAAAGGAACCAACATGACAAAAATAGTACATATTCTGCTTGTCCTGTTGTATCACATTTTGGCCTATCCACAATGTTTTCCTATAAAAATTACTGTAAGGATGTCACAAAGATACCTTCAGCCTCTGCACACCAAAAAAGCCACGTAACCAATAACAAACAAGGGAGTTGAACAGGGGCAACTGTTTTGAAACCATAGTTCTTGTGCATCCTGCAAGGCATTTACAGTCATTTAAAACATTTTCTACTAACTAGAAGCAGCTTACCTGAAGGACAGGCACTTTTTGTGGTGTGTTTTGTGGTGACTGGTGAAGCTGTGCCCAAGGCTGATGATGAGGATGTGGGGGTGGTGAAGACTGGTGATGTATCCCTGGATGAGGCTGCATGGGAGGACAGGTTGGCATTTGCTGTTGAAAAGACTGCTGTTGACTAGGAAGCTGCTGGCCAGATATTAGTCGCTCTTGTATTGCTTGTGGATCTGCAAGGCCAACACCTGGACAACCATTTGGTCTCATGTGCCCACCCATCTCCCGTGGTGTTGAAGACATACCCATAAATGGACGATTCTGTTGCATGTTTCTGGGGCCCATATTCCTTTGTCCAATTCCCATGGCACCAGGGGGCTGGTGTGACGGCTGAGGATGGGGTATATTTGGGTAACTGCCAACTTCCATTGGTATTCCAGCACTACCAGGTCTAACCTGTGGAGGAGGTGTACCTGCTGGATTACTCATTGCTTTCATAGGTGACATGGGAGGTGGAGAGGCATAAGTTCCCTGAGGCTGTGAAGGGTGCATAGTTTGCGTGTTCATTTGGTTAAGTGAGCCACTAGGGTGGATGGGCTGCTGGTGCATTAGTCCTTGACCACTGTTTGATGGAAATCCGACAGCATTTGGGTATCTTGGTACAGACTGATTCATTGGAGTGTTATTTGTAAGGCCTAAATTCTGATTCATCCCTGTATTATTAACTAATCCCTGATTAAGGTTACTGTAAGGATATCGAGAATACTGCCCTGAGTTGTTTATAGTAGGTGAGGGTACCGTCTGGCTCCGAGAACTAAAATTAAGTGTTTGCGGCCTAACAGCACCCTGCTGGGGAGGATTAGGGGAGAATCTGGGACTGTGGGCTACTGATTCCCCATGGAGAGCAGTAGGGGGATGGTGGTGAAATTGCTGGACTGAGTGTCGCAAAGAAGGTGCCATACTGGGATTCTGCTGGGGCACATGAGACAAGTGGCCAGGTCCTGAGGTGGCAATGAAAGGGTTTCCCTGATTGAGGCCTTCTTGGCCTTGAGAAAACTGGTTCATTCTCTGCTGCTGTGGCTGACCGTGCTGCTGCATTGAAAAATCACCACGAGCCATGTAGTTTCCCATCTGCTGCATGTGCTGAGGATGGCCCTGCCCAGGGGGTCCGGAGGGTGCCTGTGGCGGCTGTGTCGGCTGTGGCTGCTGCTGCTGCTGTTGCTGCGCGTATGGTGCTCTTATCTGGTCTGGCACTTGAACTGCCCGTGGTCCCCACATGGAGCCACTGTCTACAAAGGGTTGGCCATGTCTTTCGTTCTGCATGCTGGGATAGACTCCCATCTGACCACCAGCACCACTGCTGTGAGGAACCTGAGGAACTGGAGGGTTGTGATACTGCGAATGAGGAGACGCTATACCATTCCCAGGGGCATTGCTTATCATCCTGTTCGGCTGATCCATCAGGTGCATTTTCTGCTGTTCGTATTGATTATAGTGATCAAAATGGGTCAACTTGGCTTGGTTTTGATTTGCAGGAGGATGATGAAGAGATGACTGTAACGCAGGAAATCCTTGATCCATGGGCATTTGCTGACCCATAGGATTCACTGTATTTTCAGGATATCCACATTCTCCAAGACCTTCCAACCCTTCACTGAAAATATTCCCATCTTCTCCAAACAGACTCATCATTCCTGGATCTGCCATCTTTTTTCAGCACACAGCTCCTTGGAGCTACAACCAGAATGTTAGTCTGTGCTTCACCTCGGTGAGGTGTTTTGTCCTCAAAGCCTTTAATCCTCAACTAATCTCCTTCATGTCATTCCATATTTCCTTAATTCTTTTGGACCACGCAGTGTCAGGCAAAGTCTGGTTACTGCTCCTAGAAAAAGCAGAGGAAGGGGGAGAAAGAGAAGAAGATATTGAAATAAATAATATCAGGCAACATAAAGAAAACATACTTGACTGTTTTTTAAATGCTAGCTACTTTCATCCCCCTGAAATACATCTTAAAAATCTATTTTACACTACGAAGGATTCATTAGCTTTATCCAAAGCTTTATTATGATAGAGAGTTAGGAAGCAAGCAAAACACTAGTCTTAACCCTAAATTAATCCATTCACTGCACTTCCTAGTGCTCCTTTCTTGGGTGGAACAGAACAAAAGAACACAACACGCAGCAGCAGCAGCTGCCACAGCAGGTAGGCAGATGTATGAATATAGCTGAGCAGCCCATCTGCTGAACTAAAGCCCTGAAAACGCTCTAGTTACCAAGAGCATGTCCTTAACCTTATTCCCTGGAGCTGCGTAATCAGATGAGCAAGCAGAGGCACCAGGTCCTATGATGAACTAAAGTTAGTTATACACACAACAGATTTTTCAAATGCGTACAGAGATGACCCACTAAATACAGACCAAACTCCAAGACTTAGCCTTTAGGAAGGGAATTTTTTTTTAAACACACAGTTTATCCTAATTTAATGGATTTGTAAACTGAAAGACGCAATGCTTCTTCCCATTTCAGCAAAACTATATCCTCAATTTGTGTAAGAAAATCAAATTTAAAACCTTCATCATATGATAGGGTGGATTTCTCAATCCTTATCCTAATTTCCTTTATGATGGTACAGAATAGTATCATTGAAGTTCATAACTCGTCTCCAGGTTATCATGCTACTGCTGCAACTACAGCACTTTGGAAGACCACACTGAAGTTTTGTCTCCAGAACTTGAATACTCACTCAAGAGAATTAGTAACAGCAAAGACTTAACAAAAAGCTAACCTAACAAGTACACATTTGGATTTGGGGAATAAAAAGCAAAAAGCAACAACACAGTAATAGAACAGATTCAGAAAAGTTCTCATTCAGGTTTTCCACAGGGAAGACTGATCTATTCCAAAATGTGTCCCCAATCCTCTTCCCACAAGAACTCCAAAGATTTGTTTGGATCTGTTTTTTATGAACAAATGTAGTCTAATGCTGTCTTTTCTTCTTAAAAATCAAAATTTTAAACAGTGTGTCTTACGTGCAAAATAAACTTTAAGATAATAGTCAACGGAGCCCATACACTTAGCAAGTAAAACTATTCTTGTATCTTGGTTGTAATTCAGTGGCAACTCTACTTGCAGATACCAACTGCCCTTAACCAGCAATCAAAGTAAAGAAGATTTAAAAGTTTATGCTTTCACATCTTGCATTCTGTTGTGGAGGAGAGACATTTTCACTCACTTTGGACGCAAAATGCCAGTCCAGACTGTTTGACTGAAGGTGATTTGTCCCAGACAAGTTTTAGGGAGAAAATATCAGCACATTTATTACCCTTCTTGTAGCCACTGTCAAGAGGACCTTCTACAGCATGAAGCAGAGGGCAAGAGGAAAGGCATAAGCATTTATCACTCCTCTTAAAATAGCATTTGAATGTCACCTTTAAAACCACACTCTTAAATCTCTTTAGTGCTCGGCTAGGATATTAACACTTCCTAAATCACTTGGAGGTAAACTCCTATGAGCCATCTTCATATCTCTAATATCTATTTGGTTTTATTTCATTTCCATTATTAGGCAGAAACCATCTGTAATATTTACCACCTCATTCAGTTTATTAGAGTACACCATAAGGAAGTTTCAACAAGGTGAGAAGGAACCTCCTTCACCAAAAGAAGCTTTTGCTGTTACAGTGCTCCAGAGCAGACCGCAGTCATGGTGAAGATGCCCGATTGCTCAAGGACATCTGGCATTGCCATTGAGAGCTGTTAAAGCTGGACTTCAGTGTGCACTGACAGTCTCCATCTAACAGAACAGTCTCTTTGCCTGGAAATGCTAAAAAGCAGAGCACACAGATACTGTTACCTCCCAACCACTGATGTAATCTGGGCAATATCAAACTGAAGCCGAGTAGATCTCGTTAGTACCCCCGGCTGCAATATGCTCATTTTAGTTCTTACACGTCCACACGTCCCCTGTGGACGTGTAAGAATTTCCACTCGTTTTATTATATAAATCATGCCTGCTAAAAGAACCATTTTTTAAGACAAGCAGGCTCTACTCTCCTGAAGCACTAATGAAACTTTATAACAAGCTAACAGAGCATCTCCAGAAACAAGGTTACAAGCATCAAGCACGCATCTGAATCTGCTTTGTTTACTGTTTTTCAGCTGACAAGCGTCCAATAAAATTCAGGCCAGTCAGCCACTGATAACAGTCAACATCAGCTCACAGTAGCTTGGATCTGCTACTATACCCAGAGAACCAAATTAAAATAGGGTAAGGGTTTTGTTTTACTAAACATGCATTGTTTCTGTTCAGCTCACACCATCCCAGTCTGCAGGTCTGGGCTAAGTACTGCCCCTCACTATGCAGGAGACGTGCTAGGGAACCTAGCACTCGCCTGGCCTCCTGAGCACACACTCTTCAAAAGAAAAGTAACCTTCAAGTTCATGATGCAGTTTGTAAACAAACAAATCCATCATCTAAATTAAGAGCAAAAATGCTGTTTGCCATTACGTGATTTTAGATCTGCATTTTTATCTGAGGCATGAATCAACTTCATGTTTGAGCTCTGGATGCTAAAGTTACTACATCTGAAACACAGCATAAGGCCACGGTAAAGAAGATGTCTCAAACTTTAAGGGTATTTCTTCAGATTTAAGTCCAGGCTCAAATTTAATGACCACAGCCCTTAACAGTCAGTTGTGCTCTCGCCAAACCTTATTCTACTTTCCCCAATAAAAGTCACACCTCTGACGTGATATATGGCTAACAGCAGCTGTTGAAGGATGAAAGACAGTAGCAGCTACAGCCTGATCAAAATAAATTAACCAATGTTTTGATAAGGAAACAGTCAATACTGGAATTACCTACTAACCTCTCAACCTTCTATTCTAACAGGGTAGACATCTAGGTAGTTAAGCAAGTCACAAGAGTCACAGCCTTATTTTAAGTTGCAACTATGTCTGCTTCTTTGAAAACAAAAGAAAGTCAACACACAAAAGTAGAAACTGCATCAAGCAATAATTCTAGTTAAAATACTCATTCAGCGCCACTTTTCACTTCCCCATAAATTATATAAATATATAAATAAAGACATACTAACAGCAAGACGAACTGTGATAAACTCAGCTTACAGGTTTTTTTTTTTATTAAATAGTTTAAAATAAGGGATAGTACATCTTCTTCTCTACATTCCTGCAACTTAAAACCAATGTACACAGAAGCAGTGACTATTTCTTGGACATAAAGTGAAGAGTATCTGAACCATTAGAAAGGTGGATAGCTGAAACAAAGTATAAATGTATGAAAAGACAGTGAATTTTTTTTATTGCCATCTTAAACTATACAGGTTCTGCTATAAAATTCTATCACTTTTCTGTTCCTAAACATGAAAGATGGCTCCAAGAAGACTGACCTAAAGAGTCAATGAATATATTTCGTCAAGGCTGCCTAGACAGCCTGTTTCTGTTCAAAGCAGTGGTGCGATCCCAAATACCAGGACACAGTCAATTGCTTAACAACCCTGTTGTCAACAAAGCTTACATTTACTCCAGTTTGCAACATTCAAGTATTAAACAGCTAAATCTCAAATTTAAGTAGTAGTTAACCATTGTCCAGCTTAATATTCCAAAGCTGCAGGCACTCACTTTTCTTCAGCAGCTTCCCACTTTTGTAAGTTGAACTAAACTGGCTGCTGCATATACGTAACTTATCTAGGGCTGCAAACACTAAAAAACTGAACTTCATTAGTTTTGCTCCCAAAGCAGCAGATCCAGTCAGTCAAGATCAGGAAGAAGCAAGGGCAGCACACAGATGCCCATGCCATCCACACCATCCTCACATTCTGCTTTTCAAAAGAACATTTTGTAAATCAACAGGTTCCTTGATACAGCTATCAACCTTTCTATAGAAGAAATTCAGCAGCATTTGGCTGTGCAGCAAATAAACTGAATAAACAGAAGGTGAGAAGGCAACTAATACTGACTGCTCCAAGCTGGAAATGACACGTGTCATGCAGAGTTATATTTTTACAGCTATTAGTTGATACCTCTGACAAAACTCTGAAGTACATGACAGACACAAACAAACCAGCTGCTCACATAATGGAAGTATGCCCTTACATACAATGTAATTTGTATTTACAAATACTGTGCTATTTTGAAGAACTAGGCTAAAAACACCTCTCGTGCTAAAAAACAACACCATGCCAAAGGTTATTTTGAGACCAGAGCCTCAAAATGTAGGATTAAACATTAGGCTACTAAATCTGCATTTAAACATTGCAAATTTAAACTGCTTTTCAAAAGTGCTAAGCTCCTGCTGGCTGTTAGGGGTAGTAATTTAAGCATTTGCCACATGGAAGGACATGACATAAATGACAGCAATGAAAGTCACGCTCTTATTTTACTCACAAAGTTGAAAGAAAATATTCACCAAAAACTTCATAAATACATGTAACACCATGACAACATCGAAAAAGTCACAAGACATTCAAATTGGGCAAGATGGCTGGTGAGGCTTCTACATTTCACCCCATTCACCTACTGAGTACACAGCACTGTTGATGCCAGGACAAAAAAAATTATGCCTGACCGTGTCCGTGGGAAGCATGCCTCGTCTCCTACGTGCTTAATGCTTACTTCCTATTGCTGTCACAGACGCCACGCATGGTGCGCTCCTCCTGCATATAGATTAGCCAAAATATAAGACCAGACCTGTAAAGTGATTGCAACATCATTTCTGACTGCAGCTTCCAAAGAAACTTGGTTTCCTGAATGCCTGAAGACCTTTTTTTTCTTTAATTCACTTAGAATGCTTTCCTACTATGCACTTCACACAGCACAGCTGTGTTAAAAATTAAGTCCGTACAGTTCAGACATCAAAGGATGGCAGAAATCTCGTTCCCCCTTGTCCCAGGAAAGGAAGACAGGACTTGCAAAGATGAAAAGAATGACCTGATGCACTTCAGGAGTATTCTGACTTAGTGGGAAGCATCAGCAAATATGACTTAAGCATTTCTGAAAAGTTTGGTTTCACCTTTGTCTTAGTAAAATTCAGTTAGTTCTTCACAGAAATACATCTTTACAAGAATTTGCAGCAGCCAACTTAAAGGCTGTCAACGTCTCTTGTTAAATTAAGAAAGGCAGGGAGGGCAGGGGGGAGAAAACCTTAGGTGCCTTTCCTCAAGGCTCACAGGTTTTACCCACGTGCAATCAGCTAAGATGCCATGAATGATATTCAGTAACATTTTCTTGCCAAGAAATCCATGAAATCCTAAATTTCTCATAAATTCGTTCTGCAAAAGCCAGATTGGATTTTATTTCCTTAATGTATGATACATGTTGGCAAAAACAGGCTTTCACCGAGGCAAGTGAGGGCACTACAGCCCTCGAATATTTGGCAGCTTGCTGCTGTCAAGCAGCTGATGCAGGAATGACCAGCCCAGAGTTCAGCCTGTGCCACACATTTGGAAACAATATCCTACGTCATTCAAGTTCACAGGAGTCTGATAGGAGACCACAACAGCGTCACTTAGGAGGACTCTGATGCAAACCCACTGAGCCTCACTGTTACATCACATGAAGGCATTCACCACATCAGTTGGGCTGCAAACTCTTTGCCCTAACATGGGAACACTGCTTATTTTAAGTCAGCACCTATAATATTACAGAAGAAGCCTCAGCATGTCTTTTCTTTCCTGATCAGAAAGAAAAGATGAAGGTTTAGAGCCATTTATTAGAGCACATACTTGGAGGCTTTTAATGAAGTAACCAGAAGAGCAACAAAAAAAAAATTAAAAATTAAAAAAAAAAATTAAAAAAAAAAACTTACATTTTTTTACATGTAAGTACATTACAAACATGAGGTGAGAGAAGAGGGAACAAGCCTAATCTAGAAATACTTCAGTTTTAGTGTTACATAACCTGGAATTTTAAGAGGCCTTTTTCATTGCATGACCACCCTCTCTCCCAACATAAGTTTAAAACACAGATGTGAGGTGGTTCATCTAAAAATAGTCCCAGATAAGTAAGAGAAACAATTGCGGTCATAAAAATATTTCAGGAATACTCTTCCAAACATTTGACAGAGGTGTTAACCTCGCAAATAACTTCATAAAGGGGAGCAGTAACATGCTTAACAACCTTAATCAGGTTTGACCATGACAAGGCAGCAGTATAGCCAATATAAAAAAAAAAAATTACAGAAAATTGTACGGGCTACAGGGCTGCCTTGTTTTGGTGGGCTGGGGACATTGAGCTGAGCGCTCACTGCTCCGCGGCTGTGCGATGGCCAGGCGAACACAAAGCGCTGGCAGGGCCAGCGGGGCGGTGGTGTCAGGAAGAAGACCTATATTGTCGCCATCAGTCACCCAGAAATCTCCCCGCAATTACATTCCCTTCTCAAGCTGACACTAGACCAGCCCGGGTGTTCAAGAGGTGGGGCCAGCGGCGACCCCGCTGGGGCGCTGAAAAAACACCCCGTGCAAGCGATGGCTCCGGGCTTTTTGTGCACCTACTGCAGTTGTCACTGATTAACCAACTGATCTGGCAATTTCCTACATTCTTTTGCATTTAAAAAGGATCTGAGAGGCCCGAGAGTCATCCCCTTGCATATTCCCGGGGGAGTGGGAGGCTGCTCCCCGTCCTGCTGGGCTAGGGCGAGGAGAGGCCCCGCCACCCTCCTGCCCTCCTCCCCCAGCCCGGGCCTGCAGCTGAAAATAATTTATCTGCTCGCTCCGCCGGGCTCCCGGCATATGCGATTGGGAGGGAAACGTATCCATCATGGATAAACTTGAGCACAAAGACAGGCTGAGTGTCACAGGATACAAAAGGGCAGAGGTCGCCGCGGCAGCGGGAGGGTTTGCGCAGGGCAGGGCAGGGCGGCATGGCCGCCGCACGGCAGCGCCGGGCCGGGCCGGGCCTGGCCGGGCACAACCCCCCGAGTAAACAAAGGCCGAGTCACCAGAACCGGGAGAAACCCCGCTGGAAACTGCGAAATAACCGCAGGGTAAGGAAGCTCTGAGGAACGCGGGGCCTTTCCCCGCTCCCTTCGCCGAAAGCAGCTCATGGTGTTTACACCCAGAAAGTTGGGAACTGTAAAAATTCATGAGGTGGAGACTGAAATGTTTCCCAGAGTTTCTGAACACGTGATTTTCACCGAAGTATATTTTTTTAATCACGGGCAGATTTTAAGACTTAATCGTATCCCAAAAGGCTATTTCCAGCTATAGAATTATGAGCGCTTTAAAGTAGCCAGACCCTGTATTTTACTTTACCTGTTACAAGGCCAATACAATCATGTTTCATTCATAGTTTATGAAGTCTGAAAAACCACTTGATGAAATTACAGTCTACCAATACCACACATGGTATATTTGTCCACGTATATTCTATAATCATTTCAATTTATGACTTGTACTTAAGAGTCATTTTCCTGTACATGTGTTCTTCATAAATACTGGTAGATCGCAGTCTGCGCTCGTACGGGAACCACATATCCACACTCATTTCTGTGAAGATAAATACACCCTATGCACCCAAAGTGAAAAGCCACTTTTCACATGACTAAAGAAAACACACTTCAGGACTGAGAAACAAAATGGTAGTTCCCCCTTACACTCTTTACATGTGGCAAGATGAATCATCCTACATCTGAACTTAAGCTCTCACTCAGCTTCCAGTATTGATGATCCTTTTTGCCTCATACACTTAAGCATACCATCTTGACCCTTTCAGCAAAGCAAAAAATTATTACATACTACACCAGGAAAGGATTACAAAGTGTCTTTTTTAGAAAAAGATAACATCAGCATTTCCTAATGTATTTTAAATGAAATCACACAGTGAATGGCTTGGGTTGGAAGGGATCTTAGAGACCATCCCAAGATCCAAATATTGGATTTTACAAATTTTAAATTTTCTTTTTTTTTTCTTTCAGATTTGAACTTAGTTACAAAAAAAGACCTGCAGCATCAAACTAATTAAGTATTTTATCATATGCTAAGACTATTTAAAAGAAATGTTAAATTCTTTCACTAACTTAAAACTGGCCACAAAGGAAAAAGGTTGGGGAGGGAGGGTGTGAAGACAGCAGGACTGCAGACAGACTGCAGGACAGAACACCGTACATGGAGTAAATAGATTTCAGAAACCTTCATTTAGTGCTTGGGCTGTCAAGTGGGTCCAATAGTGTCCCACAGAATACAGGGACAGCTGAGATATAGGACAGACACCCAAATGATCTTCTTCAACTACTGTTAATTGGACTACTTAAATTTGAGAGGTTTGTTTGTTTTAACACAATTAACATATGCACCTTGAACATTCTATTGGGTTTTTTTTTTGAGAAGGATATGTCAAAAAAAGAGGTTTATTCTTGGTCAATGCAATGGAAACAGGCTCTTGCTCATACAAATGAAGTCTGTTGTTTTTTTGTTGTTTTTTTTTTTTTTAACACAACACCTGGCTCACAGTGATCATCAGTACTTACTCAAATCACAACATAAACAGCTATACCAATGGACAGCTATACCAATGTCCTCCCCAATGGACAATGCCAAGGGAAAAGTGTGTGGAGCTCTCAACAGCTTCTAGTGTATAAGACTAAGATACTTAAGAGTAAGTTCAAGTTCACTCAGACATGGAAAAGGGGTGCCTAGACAGCATAAACAATAGGGCCAGAAATTTAAAAATTGCACTGGGGACTGTCAGATGAGTGCAACCCTTGTCAGTTCTCATGTGCAGTGTGCCCCTTCTGGTACAGTCCAAGCTGGACTGAGCTCAGTCTTTTTCCTCTATAAAAGCAGGTTCAAAGGGAAGACAACCAAATTTTCTTGTGCCAAACTTTAATGGGACATCAGTTTTTTTCTTCCCACAGAAGAAAACCAACTGGGGTGTTTTCAAGCATCTTGCTTAATCTATTTGCAGTTCTGAAATTACTCCAGGATAGTTAAATTCAAATGAACAAGAAGAGCCTTCCAGGGGAAAATTTGTCATGTAAAATTCTAGAACTATGCAATTTCACTCTCTTCTCATCAAGATTTTGAAGAACTTGGAAGTAACTGTCTTTTGATGTCAGCAAACTGCTGACCCAGAACCCAGAGCCACAGTCATTCAAATTACTGCAACCAACAGGAGCAGCTGACATTCATCTACTACATTGTTTTACACCCAGCAGGAAAGTTCTTGAGCTACCTTCAATTCCCCACAAGCTTTGCAGAGATAAATGATGAACATACAAGAGCAGTGCTGCATTCACAGATTAGATGTGAAAGGGAATTTTTACTCATCTAGAACTGAACTTGGAAACCAGTTCCACTTCATGGTACACTCCACCTTCTCTCAAAAAGCAGGGCTAAACTTGGTTTTCTAATAGAAAGCACTATCTTCACTGTTCCTAATGATTCACAGTCTATTTAAATTACCTGGTAAGCTTATCAATTTTACTGCAGCATCTGCAGAGAATTAGAACTTTCCACACCATCCTCAGTTAAAATAAACTTTAAAACCCTAAAAGCCCCCCAAAACCCAAACAAACAAACCCAAACCAAAACTTTCCACATTGCGCTCTTCTCAACAAGCCCAAAAATTTATTTCTACTCACAAAAAACTGTGAGGTTAAAATCTAGGATAGAGGGTCAGGGAGGTTTTGTGTGTTTTGTGTTATTTTGTGTGGGGTTTTTTTTGTTGGTGTTGCTTTTGTTGTGGTTTTTAAAGCAGGAAAAGCAAGAAAATTAAAGGAGTGGGCAGGCTGCCTAAAAGATTAGAGTATTATTTTACAAGCATAAGAAATAGGAAGACTTGTTTTGATAATTTTGGAAGAGTTTGAGTGCAAACTTTGCTTGACTAGAAATTTCTTTTGTGTTTGTAAATACCTGGAAAAGTGAAAGTATGACCAAGAAAATGGCTCGTTAAAAAAAACCCAAGCAATCCCATTGAAGTAGCAAGGATCCCAGAACAAGAGAATTGAGGACTCTTAATCAAGTACAATATGAAGACTGCTATCATACAGATTTGTGTAAACAGCCAAATTTAGAGCTATTTCACCTACTATTCAGAGTCCAGTTCTCAGAACAAGACCTATAACGAGTAGTGAATTATCTACACAACAGTACAATGTAGAAACACTACTAGGAACACCTCTTTCCTGTCAAGAGTTGAAAACCTGCTAGTTAAAGGTGAATAAACTCCAACAGCTAAAAGTGTATTCCTTTGCTTATCAACTATACACAGTGAGGAGAGTTAGAACAGGCACAAAGAACTCTGAATTTCCAGTGCTAAACATTTCCAAAGTTACTTATCTCTACAAAAAAAAAAAAAAAGCGCCTCACCCAGAATAAGATAGCCACCAAAAGACTGAAAGATTATACAACACTTTAGTTAAGCATTATAAATAGCATTATTGTAGCATAGACTTAGATCACCTGAACCAATAATGAAGTGCACAGCTGAAGAAAAAGCATGGATGAGGCTCTGGTAGAGATCAATTGATTTAGAAGTCACAGGAATTAGTGGCAGATTAAATACTTATGCTGTATTAGCAAATATTATTTGGATCTACAGCTGAGACTCAGGTAACTGTTCAATTAATTATGCTTGCAAAGCAATAAAATCTAGCTCCTTGTCTGTCCAATTACATGTACTATATAAAACTAGTTATGAAAGTAGAACTGCATAAAACTACTTGAAAGGGAGGATGAACTGCCTGCTGTTGCTACACAATGAGCTTTCCTGACCAACATTTTACAGTATCTTTTAAATTACTGTATCTGATCACAAAGCATCATCCAAAAATCTGAAACACATAAAAGCATGATTCTTCCTTTCCTATCCTGCTCAGCACCTGAAATCCATGTACTTGTGTTTTCAGGCAACAGTTATCCCGAAGTTTAGGCCTGAAATAGAAGCAGGAGAGATACCCTCAGAGAACTCCATGTTATGTCCTCAAGTGAGACTGCAGCTTCAAAGCAAAGCAAGCGATGAAACAGCACACCTCAGTAACAGCCAGTCATCAGAATCAGGCTCCTCTGGACACTGTATACCAGTATGCCAAGCTTGGATAGGAATGAATTGTTCAGGAAGAAAATGCTGTTTGAGAAACTTCAGTGCTTACCACTCACAAATAAATGAAGACTTAATAGACTGATATTCTACCACCTGGTCTTTATATGAACTGTTAAGGAGGCTCTTTTGCCTGCATTTCCCTCAAAGCCAGGTCTTACTTCCCAGTGCAATGGACACCAACACCAACTGCACCTATCTGATCTCCACAGTGCTCAATACATTCTGTGCAGCTCAAAAACCAAAAATGAAGAGTCAAGCAAAAGGTACTGGAACCAGCTTCACTGAGATGTCTACAAGGCAGTAGCAATAGCAACAGCTGTCAACCAGATTTGCTCACTGGGATTGCCAGGAGTTCCAGCCTCCTTCTGAGCATCCAGGTAAGCCAGCTGCCACCTTCCCTTTCATATGCACTCCTCGCCAGTCAGCCATGCCTGTCACAGCAGCCTTGGGTTACACAACAGGCTGTACTGTGATCACATTCAAAAGCTGTTGCTACCAAAAAATAGAAGTATTTATTTAAAATTAAGACTTCTTTGTGTGTGTCTTTTTTTTTCCTCTGGGGAAGGCTGCATTTGTGCTTGATTTGTGGCTGCTTATAAATTAACTTTCTAGGGGCAGGCTAAGTGAAGGTTTTATTGAACAAATTGTAAGCTTTAGACTTGACAATATTGACAGTCTCTTATCAAAAAACAGAGCATCTATATTTATATGCAAAACCATAAGCAGCATCAGACATTTTTCTGATTATTTAATACCTACATTTTTAGGCACCTGCATTTTTAAGTGCACTGGTTAGGTGTTAGTAACACTAAATGCTAAATGGTGTATGTATTCTAGTAACTCTACCTGACGCCTCCATATAAAATGAATTCTTTAGAATGAATGGAAGATGCTACGAAACAAGAATTACTGTGTATTTATAACCTTTTCAGTAATCAGTAATTGAAGCATTAGGTAAAAAGAAAAAACATCAAGAAAACCCAAACAAAACCACTTCAACATCTGTGTGCTTAAAAGGAAGAATTCCCCTATTCTTTAGGGGTCTCGAGATTGTAAACAGCATCCCATACAGGGAGGATTATCACATTTTTCACAACATCAAGTTGCTCTACAAAGAAACAGGAGAAATCACTTTTTCTGTCTGCAATAAACATGTAATTCAATTTAGTTCATTTAAACCAGAAGAGTCAGCTCCACAGTATCAGCCTGGTCCACAAATAGCCCTTGTTGATAATCTGAGAATTTGAGATTGTTGCTATGGCCATGACAGGTACTTTACCTGAAGATCAACAGTTACCTTTTCATGTCTCACACCTATGCCCTATGTCTTCTTCACAACAAGGACAAAACTGAGCTCTCTCTCACACCTTCTAAAACATTGAGTGAGGTAACAGCATTAAAGCTGGAGTAGATTTACAGTAAGGTCCAGAGGAGTACAAAAAACTGCAGAGTTGGAGCCAATGGAAACAAGTTTAAACCAGAATTTCATTTGAGAGGCAAGGAGAAAGTATACATCAACAAAGCAACGATGCAAGGAACATCTACAAGATAGAAATCTATGGAGTGCCTCTATTTCAAACCTGTGATGGCAATATAGTCCAATCATTTATACTTTATTGGAAAAGTGGTGTCCATCTTATTTCACCAGAGACATGCCACCTTTTAAGGTAACTGATACAAATTAAACAGTGCTATAGAACACACTGAAATATTTTTACAGTTTTGAGTGCTAGATTGAAGATTTCAGCATTTATCACAAACTTCACATTTCACAGGAGCCAGAGACCATCCAGCCAGTTTCCCCTACTTTTCTGACTCAGGCATCTGCAGTTTTGAATTAACTAAAACCCAGATAACTACTAAAGCATCCATTTAAATTAATTTCCTATTTCTGCTGCACTATACTGTAGCTACTTAATCTGAGAGCCTTGTAGCCAGACAGACTAGCATACCAAATAACCAAATTCCTTAAACCATTTGTAGAAACTCCACTGTTTGCTGTTCCCAAACTTCAGGAATCACAAGCTGGATTCCCCTTGATCTTGTGTCTTTCCTAGTAATGCTCCAAGTGCAGAACACAGGGTGGGGAAGCTGCTTTCCAAAACATTGCAGAGCCTCTTCCTTGACTTCTCTATACACACTCTTACTGTTCAGCTGAACTCCCGAACTATTAACATGGCAACTGCTCATGACTGAGCACAGCTGAGAGGCTGAGTTGTGCAAATGTCGTGCAAATCAATGAAAACACAATGAAAACCAAGTCCTCCCGTTCTTGGTCAGTGTTCCATCTGCTCCATGTTTTTCAAGATGGCAACACATCTCATGAGCATAGAGCTTCTCTTCTCACTCTACATGGAGCAATGTGTGGCAGCTGCACTTGCACAGAAAACCATCCAGAAGTATATTACATTTCTATGCAATACATTTATCATCACAAAATGCTAACAGTTGCTCCTATCAGCAACTCAGTAATATTTTATTTCTTCAGTATCAGTTTCTGCCAACATCAAGCTAATAAATGCATGATCCCTAGTAAGAAATCAGTGGTTAAGTCACATATACTGTATTAGCCAGGATGTGGGGGCAGAGGGGGGCTAATTTGAGAAATACATAGAAACCTTGCTTTCAGGAGAATGAGAATTAGCACTTTTAATGTGCTCTGGGATTTCAAGTTGAAAGTCTGAACCACTTAAAAAAATCACTTTACAGTAATTTCCGACTGGTTGCCTAACACCCATCTCCTAAGTGACTATCATCAAAACATAACCATAACACTAGCAATGAATTAATATTAAAACCCTTCAGTGAGATCACAGAAGTCCTCAAAAAACAGCCCAAGTTGTCAGAGCACACTTTTCCCACACACTGAGTAGTAGTCAGGTTCTGGAAATAAAAGCTTTGTTCAATTACTGAAGTGGGTGCTAGGTACACTTCTCATTTACACATATAATTTTGAAATCCAAATCAATTTGATGGTGTCTAAACAGATTTTAAAAGCCAAGAACTACTTCCAAAAAGAAGATGATGCCGTAGTCAGAAAAAGGGAAGTTACGCTCACCCACCAGGACAACTTGACTAGCAAGGAACTGCTCTCTGACAGTTTCATATACTTTGGCAGGGATAATTAATGAAGTTTTGCAGGGTTTCTGCGTATGGGCAAGTCAGAAGTGGCTACAGTTCTTCACTTATGAAATGGACATTTAGTTGTCCATCTCTTTTGCTTTACAGAAATACTCTGTTGCAGGCCTGCATTGCTACTCTCTCCTTGCTGACTTGGTAACTCACCAGTATCACTCAAGAGAGAGCAACAGCCCAGCGATCTGTGAGAGGCATAATCTAAGCAACTGCAAAATGGAAGTGCTAAAGACAAGAGCAGCCTAAAATAGCAGTCTGAGGATGGGCAGCAGGCATCTGCCTGCCAAAAGCAAAACACCTCGCAGGGTAAAGTTCCCCAGCTCCTGGGCCAAGAGAGTGATGGCCACTCCAAGGTTTCTTAACACCTCCCTTGGCTCCCTGCTACTTCTCACTAGTTGCATATTTTTGTCTTCACAAATAAAGCTTCAGCTATTTCTCTTGTCTGTGTGCTGAAGTTAACATTTACCATTGCTGGACATTTCTGAGCCCAGCAGACAGAAGCACAGTGACCCTCCTAGGGCAGGGGGCAGCTGCCATGTCGGGCAGGTCTACAGCATCACATATGCAACTAAGATGAGCAAAACATTTGCTACAAAAAAAATGAAAATGCACCTAACAAAGATTTCCCAAAATATTAGATGTGCATGTGTTGCATGCCAGGTTTCTGAGAAAAAAGGAAAATAAGCATGCAAGCCATTTTCTCCAAAACCACAACCCCTTAATTCCCCAGGTCAGTGCAGTGTCTGGTCCTTCAACATTGCACTCGGCTCAGCAGATGAGGAAACAGCCGCACCAGAAGGCCCTGTAACAGATGGAAACCAGAGCAGCTGGAGAGCAGGGAAATGTCTGTGCGGGTGAGGGGGTGGGGGCAGAAAGCCCATCCCCACTCCCGAGCTTTAAAGCTGCATGCAGCCATCACACCCTACTGCAAACTCAGCCCACAGATCTGCTGGGGAGAAAGTTGAAGGAAACAGTACGTGGCCAGATGATTTAGTGCTTCCCAGACTTCCATCAGGAGAGCAATACTGAGCCACGCAACACAGGGCTGCAAGCACTGGGTGTGAGCCCCTCAGGGGTGCAGGAGATAGTGGAAAAGAGCAAGCTGAGCATTTGCCTTCTTCAAGGAAAGCACAGCAGATGAAGAATTGCCAGCTGGAGAAAGCCTAGAACTGGAGCAGTACAAAACTACACATGCATACTGGAGAAGTAAGTACAGAAACAGTGATACCAAAATCTGTCCAGGTTGGAGGGATCTTTTTTTCTCTCTTTTTTTAAAGTAAGAAGTATTACCAAAATGGCACAGAGATCCATTTTTATAGAGGAAAAAAACTGATAAATGTGGAAGAATAAGAATCGAAGAAAAAGCCCCTGCCATATGGTACAATTATTCTGCTACAGTTTAGATTCACAGCTTTACAACACCTGCGCAGTTAATAACCATATTAAGTCATACATGATGTCACCAGTATTTCCTTTCTTTCTCAACTTAGTTAACTATTAGGGAAATACATCTAACAGGGATTTCTATACTTTTGGAAAGACAAATGACTGTCCATGATTAAGATGCCCATCCCCTGACACAGTTTGGAAAGCAGCCTACCCCCAGTTCCCAGATGAGAGAAAGGGACCAAGCCTTTTGAGGGAAACCCAGCAATTAAGCAGGGGTGGTTTATTATAAACAGGATGAGTGAGGTGGGTTTTTTTCCTTCTTTCTCTGTTTCCTTTAATTTTGGTTGGAACTCTCTTCTGCAATTCTTTTGGTTCCTCAAGTCAGGAGACAAGAAACTAAACTGATCAACTTGTAAGACGGAAGTCCTCATATTAGAGCAGGAGATTACAGTGTTAACCCAGATAACACAAACAAGGTCAGTCAATGCTTGTAAAAGGCACACAGAAATACTCCATTATATATATATGCATATATAAAACCGTTTGTTACCTGGCCTGCCACGTAGAATTAGACTTTGAACACTGATTTTCAGCAGCTGTGAGCAACTGCAAAATTGACAGGGCAGGGGAAAGTTTTCAAGACAATTTTTCCTCCTTAGTTATTCCTCTTCCTAACCACAAGCATAATGCTTTTGTTCTACTACTACCCCCAACAAGAAAATGTTCAGGTGCAGTCTGGCACCAGAGGTAAGCTGATCTAACCATTAGCTGCCATCAGAAGATCATCACCACGAGGGTAGCTGAACAGCAATGACAGCACAAGGGAAGAAGCAGGAGTGGTACGGCTGATTTCAAGCATCACAACCCATTGGATCAGCTTATTACTATACCATGCATTCAAACTGCCTTCAGGCCACAGCCAGGTGGTTCAACAACTTAAACTGAAAAGCACAGCCAGTAAAACAAGCCAGACATTTGCTGTACAGAAAGATATGAGAAAATAGTGTCTGCTGATACGATTTGCAGAAAAAAAAAAGGATTCTAATTTGGTCAAATATGTGAAAAAATATTTTTCATCCAGCTGATGAAACACATAAATCAACACCAAAGACTACACAAAGCATGGAACCTTGCAGTTACCTCTAGCTATTCCTGCTGACTGGAAAACTGCTGACTTAAGACTTATTTCATACCAGTGTACAGCTCCAGTGAAGGATGTGCAAGCATTCTGGCATTAGAATTTCTTTTAGACAAAAAATGTTATATCTCGTTGTGATTTACAAAAATAAAGGCCAGTTGTGAACACTAAGGATATTTGTCAAGAGAGTCAAGTAACGGGTTTTAGTTAAGACATTCCAAAAGCAATTAATCCATGGGTGCTCAGAGGACAGCCTCCAGCAGTTCAAGCCAAGCACACACACACAGTCCCTCAATGAATGGCTGTGATGGATAAACACGCTACTTAAAGGAAGAATATTTCATTGACATCCATTCAACACCTAAGAAGCCTTCTGGACAGAGAGGTAAAACTTCCTTAGATTTTTCATTACACTTCTCTTGCTCACATTGTACTTGTCTGCAGTCTTTCCTAAATCCCCGTACTAGAAGTCCGTTAGCATAAGATTGGATTTTACATATTCGGGGGGGTTTAAAACATATTCACCACAAGAATTTTTAAATATATCCCACTATTCGAAACACTTTTGTTCCAAGAGCTGACCATTACAGACTATTTTCTAGATATGGCAGGACAAATTCCTTCCTGTCTGAGAGTTTCCATGGTAATAAAAGTCCCCTTTAAACACATTCACGGTGGTTTGGGCAGGCCAAACAGGCAGCCTTTGTACTGAAAAGCTCCCTCTTTGTACTCCTCTGTGCTGATCCTGCACAAACTACCGTAAAAGTGTATTTTAGTGGAGGCAGAGTAAAACTAAGGCTCACATCAGTTTCACACGACAACTGTTTATTCCACAGCACAGACACAATCCTCTGGAAGATTCCCTTCCCCAAAAATTTTGAGTGGTTGGAGAAAGCGATCTGCAGGACAGTCTAGGGCATATTTCAAGTAGACCTAACCCCAGGAACTTTGCCACTTCCACTATTAAAAAAAATGAACTGAAATAACCACCCTCCTTTTCCCATCCCCCCTCCCCACCATGTGGTCTCACTGGTATTTGGAGATGGCGTATTTACACCAGCGCTTGCATCTCCAGTTAAACCATGTCCTGGTCTCAATTGACACATCCACATCAGCATAGAGATCTGTCATGGAAAGGAATTGGGAGAACAACCTAATGTGGCTCAGAATGTTTGGAGGAATATATGGAAATAAAAGAAAATAACATTTTTCTGATGTTCAAAGCACCTCTCTTTAAATTTCTATCTATTCACACGTGTGCTTCACCACCTTAGAGTACTAGCAAAAATTGCAGCACATTTACATCTTGTTACAACTGAAGCTTTTTTTTGTTAGGAGTTTACATTTCAGTAAATCTCCCAGTATTTCAAATTTAGAAAGTTTTTTTTTCCGCTACCATTACAGCAGACCTTCTACAGATGCCCGATCAACTCAACACAGACAATGATTTTGTTCAAGAACGAAATCATTAAGCCAAAACATGCAACTTGAATTCACTAGGAAAGGTTTCATAGCCATCCCTTAGATTTTTCTTTTATTGATTTTCAAAAATTTGCATGGAGATCATTTTAGGTAAAAGGTCTCTATATCCTGGTCAAATTTGTTCACTAGAGTTTTCAACGTTGCAGATGTCTCAAACTCTTAAGTGCAGCTCAGTTCCCAAGCAACTTTCTTTGCTTCTAATAAGGGAGAGGAAATTTAAGCATCTAATTTGCACAGTGAGCTTTTCTCCAGTGCTACCATTAAAATTTGTGGGTTTTTTTTCTATCTCATCTAGTGGAAATTTCAGCATAGCACCATCAGTGTAGCACAGAACTCTCTTATCCTGGCTTTTGAGAAAATGTATGAAGAAAGAACAGCAGGAATAGCTCCAAGAAACCAACATAATGCTTCATTATCTCTCATCTCCACAGTTTAAAACACCCCTCGAACACACACATGCACACCCCCTTTCTCAGCTCCCACCCCTGCCATGTAGCTCATGCTCTGCTGGGTGCCACTGCTCCAGAGAAGTCTGATCTTGACTGTGGACTCTCTTTGCTTCCCAAAACCTAAAGCAGTTTGTATGGAAAGCATTATCCAGATGAGTGAAAAAATCAGTCTTGAGATCACTTTCACGTGCATAAGAATGAAAATACCTGATCTTTGTCAGATCCAATTTAGAGGCATTTAGAGTTCCTTTTTGGCAATAGAGGAAACAGCCTTAAAATTACAGCAAATTTTAAATTGTGGGAGGCAATGCAGTAACATTTAAGGCAAGCAGACAGAATAGAAGGTGTGAGAAAGGCACATTATATAGAACTATGTGACCCATAAACCCAAGCTACAGCTTTAACTTTCTGGAGAAGCTTTTTGGTATGCAAATTTTAAGAACAAGATCAGACCAGATACAGGAAAAACAGGTGACAGCAAAGTATTCATTAAATGCTTCTCAAAACAACAGGTCTAGTAGCTCAGTGACTACTGGCAACTGAAAAATTATGGGTTTATCTTCAGCAAAACTAACAGCATTTTTTTTTTTTCCAATAGAAAGTTTCAGCTTGGGAAAAGAAACTGAACAGAATTTGTTTTGGTTGCCAGCAAAGCCTGGTCTATCGCTTTCCTTGAAACTAGTCCAATTTAAACAAACATCAATGTAACATCCCACATTTCTCATGCTAGCAAATCTTACCAGGAAGACTTTCCACAAACACATGGTATTGATCAGTTATTATCAACAACAAAATATTCATATGCAGTCCTTAAGGATCATTTGTAGTAAATCCATCTACTTCAGCAATCTAGCCATAAATCTGTCTCCATAAACAGACGCAACACATTAGATGATTTTCGCTGTAGGTTGTAATATTTCTGAGTATGTTTAAATTGCTCTCAAATTATGCTTTATCAACCCATCATGCTGATTGTAAGATAAGTGAACATAATCAGAAAAGGTAAACTCTAGCCTCTATTTCTTATGCACCCTCTTCTTAAAATCAGAGTCATTGTACGACAAAGATTTCATTACCACCCTGTTCTGACAGAAAGCAATATTAATTATTATTTGAATTAACCTTTGAGCCATAGTTTTCATCAGTACCCGGTAAAGACACGGACAATTTCTAATTACATTCTACTCTCATTATAAGTCACTAGGCTGTAAAGCTGCATCTGACAAGACTGCTATACTTGGCCTTGAAATGCTTTGGACTTCACCATAAATCTTTCAGAAACATCCAAGAACTCATTGAATACAAGAGCTATCACACAGGATGCTTCTCCAACAATTTAGAAGCTGTTTTAAAGTGAGAGCAAGTGTGATATGACTGAATTGCAATACTACTCCTGAAGCAAAATAAATTAGCAGTGTCTTTATTATTCAGCATCACACATAGATGATCTTTTACCAAAAGTTAGATACAGTGGATTCACTTGGTCTATCAAGTGCAATTATTCAGTGATCATCAACTAACTCATAATTATATTTAACAAATAGTATAAGAAAATTAAAAATTTATAGACTGAGAGAAATCTGATTCCAAAGCTTAGAGCAAGTATCTACAACATAAGCCATATTTATTACAGACCAGAGAGAAAGGTTTGATCTGCTAAAGACTTATTAGTTCACTAGCAGGAAATATGGATTTTAAGGGTCAGAAATGAAGAATAACCTGTAATTAATATACAAAAATTAGTGCAAGAGGGCAATTTTTCTTTTGTAATTTTTCAGCTTTACCTCACATAATCACTTTGCTGCAGTCAGTTATCTAGCCAGGAAAAAATGAAATATACACATGGATTTAGGGAAAGTGAATGCTATTCTGGAGAACAGGTTTCTACCCTTGACTATGCCAAATCTCTTGAACGAACAAATTAAACTTCTAACAGAGTGATTTCTGGCTCTGTAACCCGAGCCTCACTTTTGCAACTTCACAAAGCTCACATCTATGACTAACTCCAAATGTCCAATCTCTAAGCAAAAGACAGTTTTATTTGAAGGAATACCAGAGGCTGGGATCTATCAGGTTTCAAAACCAGAACTTGACTTAGCTGCTGACTCAAGACATATTTCAAGATAACAGAAGCATATTTCAAGATACCATTTTTAACCTTCCACTGTTGAAAATACCTGTATCTTGAAACAGAAGCTTCAGTACGTAATCAGTCTAATTACAGTAAATGACATTTCATGTTAAAGAAACCTTGACTTGGACTATGTTTCACAACATGTATTACTTTAGATTTTGGTCATCTCAAAAAAAAAAAAAAAA
>VXAX01005553.1:128181-146165 GCA_013399835.1 Leptocoma aspasia
AACAACAACAACAACAAAACCCCAACCAATGATCTTTCCTTCATAGATCACTTTTATGGATGCTGTTAACTACACAGAAGATCCAAGGTACTAATTCCACAAACATTTTAAAGAGATATTACAGGACACAAGAGAACCTAATATGAAGTTTGCAGGTTTTAGTAAGGAAGATGCCAGTTGTGCATGTATTTAAACATATTATGGATTCCATTAGGTAATGCACAGCAATTTTGTAATCTCACAGGATAATGATGTTCCATGACTAGAAGAATAGCTAGATTTAATCAAATTTATCACAAGACAGAATATAGTAAGAGAATTCAGATCTCTTGATTTTTGGAAATGGCTAAAGATGATGGATGGGACTCCAGTCTATAAAAATGCAGTGTTTGTAGCACTGGTGTCAACAGTGTTACCAATTCTAAACATGCCTCCATTAATCCTGTCCACATATTCTGAAACTATCCAGGCCCTTCACCTTAAGGCCCCAACTTGCTTACCCACTCAAACTGGCCATACTGTTTTGTTGCCTTTTTCTTTTCCTTGCAGTTACATGCTTTTCAGAAGTTACTCCAATATACTTCTCTGTATTACATTAGAATCTACCTGAATATTCAGATAATATTTTTTCTTTTATGCCCAATACATTAAATGCCCAGATTATTCTTCTACTTCTCTTTGAAAAACATTTAACTAGTACTTTGACTATTTCTTTTCTAGACATACAGGGGTAAAAGGAGACTAGAGGAAAGAAAAATCATCATTCTTGACCATACAGAAACTGTGCTTACACAGAAACAGACAATTTAATTCCTACTTCTTATCCTTATCTATCTCATTACTAAGAACATGTGGCCAAGTGATGGGCAAATGTCTGATTCAGACCAATAATCATATGGAGAAGGTGGAAAGGAAGCATCAGAGCCATGGTGGGACTGTCCAGCTTTATGAACGTTTTAAAGTACTTTCCACATAAAATTTCCAAGAGTTTGCTACAGTAGTTGAACTTAAGGGTAGACCAGAAGGACAAATATATATCCAAGCCTTTGAAAAAACAAGGAAAACTGACAACTTTCTGTCAAAGAGTCAATTTTGATTTTATCCTACAACAAACCCTATGTTGTGACTCTGTTCTGCTAAGGCATAACTGTTTCACAGATCACAGAATCATAGAATAATTTGGCTTGAAAGGGACCTTAAAGATCATTTAGTTCCAGTCCTTTAAAACAAAGCACATGATTTTATCTCATGCCACTGATCAAAATATACACCCTTTTGATTAAAATTAAGATAACACTAAAAGATCATTAAATCATCAACACCAAACTTACTTGAAAGATGTATCTGGTGAACAGAAAAGCGGCATTTTAAAAGCCCCCAAAAGATATTACCTTATTACTGGGGTTGGAGGTAACACAAGTGATATATGCCTTTGAGAAGGATCAAAGAAATAGGGGCAAAAAACCTAAAATCCATAGCTTTGTTCATGCTACTAGATTAAGGCCTTCTTCCCCTTCTCAGCACCACTTTAAAAATCCTGTATGTGGGGGAGGATGGGGGACAAGGAGGTTAAGAGAGAAAACAACAGTATTACAGCACCTCGTTTTGCTTATCAGCTATTCAAAGCCCATGACAAAATCCCCACAGCAAATTTGCTAGTGACATTTTTCAACAAGCCTATAAGCAATGCATTCTAATAAATGAGCCTATAAAAGTACCTATTCCATTTAAAACTCAGTGCTAAATGACTGATAGCTTGTGATCTTCCAAGAGCAGAGATACATCCTACTATTGCACAACTACGCAGCTTTTAAACAAATTCTAGATTTCCCCTCTACTCTTCATGAAAGTTACTTAGGAGGCAAAATTCAAAATGCATTAGTTAGGGAAGAGATACAAAAATGAATGGCAAGAGCAGCTATTCACTAAACACCACCTAAGAGAATTTACCATGCCAGAACACACTGCTTTTAATTGTGTCTAGACTGGATTAGTTTCAAGTTTTGTTACTTCAAATTCTGTTACAAACCTTTTCTTTGCAAACAGAAAACCACCTCTCCACCTTCTTCAAGGTGCTTTGCTTGTATTAGTTGAACTAAGAAATTACCACATCCCAAAATTCTTCTAAGTTCCTTCTTAAAACAAACCCTGTATTTCTGCATAGCTCCCTTTCCTGTTACCCTCAACAAATTTACATGTACAGACATTGATTGCAATTAAACTTTTAAGTAGAAAACAAAACAACTTATGAGTTTATTTTGTACATATGGCATGCTATCTAGAAACTGTAGTAGGTTTCATGAGAAAGCTTAAATATTAACTTAGCAAAGCAGGATTATGACTCCTCAACAACTGCAACAGGCACAAGCCTTTCATGACGCCTGCATTCCTGTTAAAGAAAAAATCATTTTTTTAAGATCTCTTTTAAAATTCTGTTTATTTCTTCATCTTATGAACTCATACTCGGCGCCCTTCAGAGCATCTATTTTGAAAATGTAATGCTGCTTCTCTATAAAACCAGTTTGCTTACTTTCATGACTATGAGTTCTTAAATATTTCATGCTCTTAATACATCCAGCATTTTTTTTCCATTACTTTATTATAAAATTCCTCAAATTTCAGTTTCTTATGCTAAAATACTGTGTGAGTGCATGTTACAGACTACTTTGAAAGAGCAAGTAACTTTCAGGAGAGCCTCTTCCCTGACACAAGTTACCAAATGAAACACAGAAGTAACAGTGATGCCCGTGACTTCAGATTTACAGACTTATGTCTTTCCAAGTCATTATCAGCTAAGCAAAGCAACATAATTCTCAAAAATCTTGCAGTACGAAGTGGTTATTATTTGGGCAAAAGTTCTTCTAAATATGGTGCTCACACATCTATGCATGAAGACATGAATAAACCCTTACTGTTTCACCACTGCTTCAAGCACCAAAGGTTTTTATACAGGGTGGTACTGTAGCATGTCACATACTATGATAAAACAGAGAGACCTTAGTACTAAACAATTAAATAATATACTACAGTACAGTTTTTTACACAGAGAGCCAAGAAAAAGAAAAGTAGAAGTTATGGCTCCCATGATAACTGCAGCTTGATTGTAATACTGTTTTATACTGTATATTTGAACAAACACATCAATTTACAATTGATGGGGAATTATAACTGAAGGACACAGTCACATACTTTGTCTCACTCCTAAATAAATGAGTGGCATTCAGAATAAATTTCCATCCCACTTGTTCAACTTGGTAAGGTGACCTGTTTGCTGGCAAGAAGAAATCACAGTACAAAACCATTTAAACTACATGTATCAAACTATTTATATGAAGTTACACTGAAACACGCAAGGCAACACTGCCACATTTTAACTAGAACATGGACTACTTAAAAATCCACGAAATTATATTACAATTCAGATTTGTTCCTGTCATATTTGATTTAACTTTATCATTATTCATGGCTACTGCTAATGAAATCCATTAAATATATTTAAGCTTAGCATTCGTAAAACAGGAATAAACAACAAAAATGCATTGTTGGAATGCTTACTTTCAAAGAGAAAAAAAGCATTAAAATGAGGAAGAGCTTGGTAAGAGAAACAAAATCAGGCAGTTAGACAAAATGTTTACAGACAACAGACAAAAAACACTATATCGAAAATGTAGAGACACAAGGAAAAAATGCATCACAGTTAAACCTCAAGCTGGGGAGGCTATCAGTGAGAACATTTCTCGAGAAGAGGGGAATAAATTGGACCAAAGGAAGTAGCAAGTAAAATTGCAAATGAAGATATATTCCTAGAGGGGCAAAGTCATAAAAGGTCCTTTCACAAATGCCAGGTATACGAAGCCTGCTATAGGTTCCACCGGACTAACATATAACCAAGATGTGAAAGAATTATTCCAAGAAAATAAAAATTACAAGTTCTCTGCATCTGCTGTCACTGAAGAAGCTAAGGCAAGCTTTCATCTTTTTTGGCACATTAATCATCAGAGGCAGTTTTGGTCAAACCAAAGCAAACAGCAGCAGTCACCAATGCACTCACCAAGAGTTGGATGGCATTCACCAAGAGCTGTGAGGAGCTGAAGGATAAAATAGCCTATCTGTCCACTATGCCACAAAATATCTCAGGTTCCAACACTGCCTTGTTGCCAATTGTGCACCAGTTTTGAAAGGTGGTCATACCTTTAGCCTGCCCAGAACTACAGACCAGCAAGTCTAATGTCCCAGTAGGGCAAATAAATTGACAATAGAAGAAACACGGGCAAATACCAAAATACAGACTACAGAAGTGACACTGATGCTTTCCTACAGCAAAGTCCTGTCTTACCAGTACAGGAGATTTCACTGAAGCAATTGATAAGTGGCCAAAGTCTGAGCTAACTTGGATGACCAAAACACATGCCAGCTGCTGAACAAAGGTTCTCCAGCAATGGTTCCTAAGGAAACTAAGCTACAACAGCAGAGGGAAGATCTTGACATGGATGAAAGTAACCAGTTCAAATCAGGAAATGAATGTTAGGAAACATCACCCAGCCCCTTTCCAGACCTGCACTGACAGCCTGCACATAAAAGACCTAGAAACACGTGAACCTTGAAGTGAGTTTGCTAATAGCATTAACAAGTTCGTTTTGCTAAAATTTAAAATCAACTATGCAGGAAGCAGCAGACCATCACACCCACTGAAGGTGTAATAAACTGCAGATGAGATGCCGTGGAAGGAAATAGATAACAACACACATGAGAAAATACAGTCTGACTGTTTTACATACATTTTACTGAGCCCTGACATGATTTGGGAGCTGGAATAAATAGTCTAAGAAAACAAGATTTGTAAGAAGAGTAAACAGAACACTAAGCATGTTTAAGGAAAAAGAGATGGGGGAAAAAAAAAAAAAAGCACAGAATTGTACAAGAAATGGGATACACAAGTCTATGAGGTGCTTATACCTTGCTGCAGTGACCATGTTTCCTCTCCTCACCTCCACTTCAAAATTACAACTACCGATGGACCAGAGAGGGGTGACAGGCATTTGAATATCCTTCAGAATCTCCAGCCTCAAGAAGGGCCAACCAGAGAGAGAATAAAAAAGCTTACAAAAGCAAGAGCAGCATGGGTAACAGGTATGCAGTGAACCACTGTTCTCCTCCTCTTTTAACAAGGAAACTAGAGAACATCAAACAAAACTAGCAGCTGGTAGGTTCAAAATAAAACAAATAGAGGGAAGCAGTTCTTCATACAATGTGTACTTAAGCTGCAGAACTCATTGCCACAGTACCAATGGAAGCCAAGAGTTTACACAGACCAAGAGAAGACTAGATGAATTCATGCAAGAGAAATTCATTAAGCATTACTTATCACTTTTTCCAAGACAACTCTGAGCAGCAGAGCTGTGGAGGCTAAGGGGCTTGCTCTGTTTCTGGATAGCCTCCACCTTGGTCGCTATGAAATAGGATTCAGACCTCTGGTACTAAAAAAGAAAGATGATATTCGCAACATGGTTTTAATAGGTGTTGACAACTATGCTACTTCAATAATACACCATTTCCAGTGTAACATTTCACCCTCCTTTCATGAAGATACTGTATTTCAGTCCATGTTACCGGTACTTCAAGAATGTGAGATTACAACACTTTAGAGGACCACGACATGAGAGAGACAAGGACACCCAAAACTGTATTAGAGTCTGCTGAAATTTTACTGATCTTGTATAAAAGATTATCCCTATTCCAACAACAGAAGATTTAGAGAGTTTATGATCTGGTTGTAACCCCTTAAAGGAGTAGAAAAAAAAGAAACAGAAACATTGATAATACTAAATACTGTAGCACATACAGAACATCTCTGGATGTACTCAGTACCTACAGTGGCTTTTAAGTTCATTTCTTTAACAAGGGAAAAAAGTGTGGTTTTAATAAATGAAAGTTTTGTCATAAACTGAAATTTTAGAAATACTGAACTTTTATTACAACAATCTTTTCATGTTTGAAAGAAAAAGACTTCAAAACAGCACTAAGTGGTGAAAAAATTAAAATATTCATACTTTTCCTGATTTAAACAGCAGTTGTAAAAGATAATATCAGCTCAAAGCACTGGCCTGAAGCTTTACAACTGTTATAAAAAGGTACTTAAAATAACTACAACATATTTAGGTTAAGCACTTAAAGGAATTACTGGAAGACTGAATTCAATCCTTGGTTCCAATCCACAAGTCATTGTGCAACGTGTTAGCTGCTGAAAACAAGCCCTCTGTATTACCTATGAAGTGGGGACCGTGCCCATCTCCTGAACTGGGGGCACAGGATTTTCCCTCTATAAATACAGAAGGCATGGCAGTTGCTTTTGTAAGCAATGGAAGAGCCCAGTCCCTCTGCACCTTCCAGCTACCCCTGCTTTCTCCAATCCATGGAAGGTGCTGCTGCCATTCTGTGTGAGCACAGCCCAAGCTTGAAGGCAGCAGCATATTCCCAATGTAGAACAGACCTTCTGCTAGACCTCCATCAGAGACAAAGCAGAACATGCCAGTGGTTTATTTTCAAGGACTCTAAATGATCAAAGTTTTCACAGGTACAGTAAAACTCACCATAACCCCCAGATCACACACAACAGATAATCTGTTTGGCTTCAGTTTAGTTTAGTCCGGTTAAATACCTGACTTGATATGGAAGAAAAAATGGACAGAAAATGTGAGTCAAAATGGCTACTAGCAGAGAGTAGAGAGTACACTCTCTGAACTCTTCCTACTGCTAAGCCAAAGCTCAACATAATATGGCAGACTATTTGGCAGTTTGTTTAAGAAACTGCATAGGACAAGGAGGAAGCTTATGGTCCCTAAACTGAACAAACAAAATACAATTGTTTAGAATTTACTCCTAAAAAAAATATTTAAAGGAAGAAGACAAATTCTGAAAAATAGCAGGCTGTTCAGACACAGACTCTAAACACTTAAGACAGATTTTTTTTTTAAGTGCTGAATGTCAGACCAACTCTCCTTTTAAGGATGGCATTTATCTACTTCACGAGAGCAGTAGCAAGACAGAATTAACACTTGGTAAAGAACCAAGCTCCTCTGCCGAGTGCTGCTTGGTAATCAGCAGCTATGACACATCCCAGTATGGCAGACACAAAGCACATCACTATGAACCTGGCACACCAGTTTGGAGTAGCACTTCGGGTTCTGGCTTCCAACCACCTGCTCAGGTCACTGGCCTTGAAAGCAAGAAAAACCATCCAAACACCCAGAAATGCATGAACTAAACAGATATTTTGCCTTCTAACACTTCCATGTGTAATTAAGACAGGGAGCATCAAATTCACTCTTTGGAAGTGAATGTACTTTTTCTTATGGTACAGCAGAACTATATGTTCAAAATTTCTCCTGCTCTTTGAGAGCAAGCCTCATCCATTTACCAGCAACAGCAAGCATCCCAAAGTGGAAAAATACCCTCGCTGCTCCTATTCCAACACCTTGGGTTGTTGGTTTTTTTTTTTTGAGGCAATGCTTAAGTTCCTTTTAAGCCCTTCCTGTAGCAATGCCTACCACACCAGACACCTCCAAATGTAATCCACTGGAGTAAGCAGCCTTTAAGTTAAGGTGTTGTAAGGTCATATAGCAACAAGATGATCGGATTAAAGAGGAAGTGGAGTTAAGTTAATACTGAGTCACTATTTTAAGTTCTGTGTTCAAGACAACAGCATGATAGCCTTTCAAGTACAAACCAGTCTTCAAGCAGGATGGCTGAAGAACTCTTCTATTTAAAAAAAAAAAAAAAAAGTTTTACTTCTTGTCTAAATCTGAACATGAAATGAAGGACAACAACGCATCAGACAGACAAGATCTGGTCCCAGAGACAGATGTTTTACAGCTGTGCTTTGGGCTTCCTAAAGCCCATTAGAGCTAGCACATACAATTCCTAATGTAAACAAGCTGCTTTTAGTAACTACGATACTCACTTGAACACAGACAACTCTAGTCAGGGCCACCACTCCTCACAGTTTGCACCAAATGCAGCTTACAATGCCCATAAGATAGAATTTATAAATCCTCTCTCCTGCACCTCCTGTAGACCCCGAAAAGGAATTTTTCAGATGTAAAACCCAACAAAGAGACAGAGCACTACATGAAGGCTTGGGTTTTTTGCAACTATGGCAAGAATTTACCTTCTATTAACACACATACAATTGGTCAAATCTTGAGAAAAACAGGAAGGAAGGACAGCATGAGCTTCCACTCTTCCACCTGTCAAGAAGTCCTTTTCTGTCACACTGCAGGCAATATACAAAAGTAAGCTGACAAAAAAGCCAGGGCTCTTCAGAAAGCAAGCAGCTTCTAATGCCATGTTGCTGCTATGCTGAAAGAGTCACCTCCAGCTGACAGGTGGATTGAGCAGAAGCTGCAGTCAGAATCCCTGACTTTTTGTAAGGTGTTCATTCTTCTGCTAAACTACACAGTGTAAACTGCCCATTTCTCTCTATGGAGAGCAGCAAGAGCACAGTATTATAGAAGTGACTAAGCAGCATGTTATTTGACTTGCAATGTACTTTTTTCACCAATTTTAACAAGTAGGAGTGCATTCATTTCACTATCAGAAAGCTTAAGACTATGATAGGAAGTAACAGCCTCAGTCACCTACTAGGACCAAGCACTCACTCCATCTCAAACCAGCAGGAAAATGTAAATAGTTGGGAACACTCTGAATAAGGGAATCCACTGAATTACTGACTGATGAAACTTGATGACACCAAAACAACACTGACTTGATAAAATTTGAGACAGACAAATTGACTCAAAGCTGATGAACCTAATGGAGAATTTCAAGCTTGCAAAAAAAAAAAAAAACCACCAACCCAAAACCAACAACAGCCCCCTCCCCCCCCTTTCTTGTGAATAAATTGTTTCAAAGATTAAATACTTCACATTTGAAAAAGCAAACAAGTTATTTATACATTTATTAGTAAATCTTTTAGGCTCTTGTTTTCCTACCTGAAGAGGAAAACTGATTTCTGGTCACTGGATTATTAATTCTAACAAATTTATAGCATGCAATCCATAGCATCAACAGAATAAACAAATTTTAATATCCATTTTAACTCAGGCCAGCACATTTTTCTTTTCGTGTCCTTTGCTTCACAGATGATTACTCTATTTCTCTTTCTCCCATGAAGGTTCCCAGGCAACTGATCCAATCCACTTGCTCACTGCCACCAAAATGAAAAGATGAAAAGGGCTTGCTGCTCTCCAAGCCAGCGGCCCCCCTCGTCCTTAGTACCAGCTCTGGTGTTCATCAGATCCTTTTATGAGCCAGTTTGATTCATTACAACAGCAAAATGCTCTCCATTTTACAGAGTTATTTTTCTGCCATTTTGGTGAACTAAAGTGGCTCACAGAAGGACCTGACAAGCACTGCTGCCGAAAAAAGTAGCAGAGCCATGTGGTTGTGAGGAAGGGTGCAGGGGGACAAAGGCAGAGAGGAAACTTCTCCTTTCAGAACAATGTCCGGTTAAATTAGCTCACTGCATTTCTCAAACCATACCCTGGCTTACAAATGATTAGATGGACCACAAGACAACATTCAACAGCTTTCAGCTATCTTCACAGCTACAAAAAACTTATCATACAAAAAAAAAGTACTCTTACACAGATTTAAGTATAATAATCTATCAGAAGAAAGAAAGTTCTTACAAACATAATATCAAGATAAGGATACCCTAGACAAGGAGGACAAAGAAAGCTTGGCATATTTCGCTCTAGTTTTTTTTTTGGGGGGGGGAGGGTTGGTTTTTAATTTAAAAAATGAACAAACAAAAAAACTAAAACCAAACAAAAACCAAAAACCCAAACAACCCTGGGAATGACCACCAATATCAACAAGCATTATCATGGAGAAACAAGTATTTTGGATAAGCAGAAAAGAGCAAAAACTTTCGTCACTAGTATCAAAAATAAACCTACCAGAGGACAGCTTATGTGCCTAAGAGAAAGTACTTTGAGAGAAGGAGGCAGTCAAGCCAACAAGATGGAAGCAAGTGGTACAGCTGCCTAGTCCCCAGGTTTTCTGCCCTGTGATTTCTGTCCATGGATCAATCTGCCTCCTTATGTGATAGACTGCCTGCTGTGGATGTGCTGCTTCACTCCAGGAGAGAGAAGTCAAGGTGTATCAAATGTATCACTCCCACAGCCACATTGAATCCATCTTGCTATTCAAAGTTCATTGCCTACCTGGAGCCTCCTCAACACAGAACCAGCCACATTCAGCATATGCTGAAGAGAAAAAGCACCCTGACCCAAAACATCACCATTGTCACACCTTGTCAAATTAGAGAAGGGATTTTTAGCCTTCCTGACCTTACCAGCTTCCCAAAAAAATCTTAATGTTGGGCAGCCACAGAACATAGCACCAAACTCCAAGTGACACAGAGGGACACAAAGGAAGAGAGCAGCAGATCCCAGAAGCCCCACCAGGGGATAAGTTCAGGCACACAGCCTGCATCCCAGCTGACACTAATATCCACATCTAAGAACCCCTCCTAGTCCAGTTCCTCAGACCAAAATCTGCATTGCCCAACCCGCCCCATACTGCACAGTCCAGTTGTGCCACTGGTCATACGACAATCTCAGGGAAGTCACATGTGAACCAGTGACAAGCCAAAGGTTGTCCATCCAGAGAGGCAGGCAGAAAGGTAAGCATCCTGGTTTCTTTTGAGAGAGGAGACAGAGAATGCTGAAGAAGAGAAAGAGATCAAGGAGATTAATCTTTTAAATCACAATGTTAGGGAAATTTCTTATGAGAAGAGCTATGGAAGCAATTGCTTTCACCTGCCATCTTTTCTGTAGCCAAGGTTTTATTTTTTAACCTCGCAAAATTAAGTAGTTATGGTTTGGGCAGGGGGTAGCAGGGGGTGTGAGGCCTTAACTTACTTGCCTGAGAACTCACCATTCAAGAATTCAGTCACATTAACCACAGCATTTCTCTAATTCTAGCCATAGCAGAGGAAAACCCACACAAACACCCTCCTTCCATTTTTTCTTTCTTTTTTTTTTTAATAGTTTCAGTGCAGCATCTAATATGCTCAACTTCTAAGACTACTACGTACTACAGAGATTCTCGGACCCAAGCTCTAAGACATGTTTGTGTTCTAGTAAGAAGCTGATTCTTCCAACAGACGTGCCATTTCTGCGAAACAGCCCCTTCCTTCAGCGTGGCTGCCACAAGGTTCAAATCCTATTTGAACTATAAAAGTTCACAGAAGTGAACAGATGTTCAAAAAGTGACTCACTAAGAGTCACTTCTGTGAGAGAAGACAGCATGGGCTGGGGAACACTGCAGAACTGTAGTAGGGAGAAATGCAGGTGAAACAGGCAAATTTTTTTTCAGTAACCCCTGTAAAGATTACAACAGAATTAAAGAAGCACATTTCACTTTCTTCTGTGCAAAAAAAGAATAAAAAATGAAATGACAATATACCTTTGTAGAGATCAATACAGAAATAAGAGGGAAGTGAAGCTGAAGCCTGCTTATTCACTTCCCCCCAATGAAAGAATGATGATTAAAGTAAAGATGAGTGAGGCTGTACCCCACTTACAGAGCTGAGTGAATGCAAAGCACAGCAGACACCTCAGAATGGTACTGATAAATAAACTGAACTACTTAGCAGTTCTCTCCCAGACTAACATCCTGAGGCAGTCCAGAAACCTCTATTTAACTCACTTTCTGAATGATTCCTTCCTAAATCAAGAGAGATGGTAAACTGCTCACTATAAACTCTCCGTTTAATTCTTCACGGTTAAAACAACTCAAGGCAAGAATTATACTCTTAGTGAGAGTCCCCTCATCAGAGTTTAAAGGCATCTCTGAACTCACATAGGCACTGGCTACTACATCAGAGGGACTTCCTTTAAGCCATCCTGACACAGCTACACCACCCTGTGAAGCTGCCTGATCTTTCCAGGAACTGGCAACATAGTCCTGGTACCTCTCAAACCAAGAATTGGAGATGATGAGCTGCCTGCTTTTTGCCTTGCAATAAACCACCAAATCCAACAAGCTACTTCAATCCAGAGGCAGCACAAACCAGAGCACATTCTCAAAAAACCACAGGACTTGCCTAGATATATACCAGACAGTTGAGACAAAAAAATAAAATCATAATCTTAGAAGTCATTTCAAGACAGTTACAACAACTGCAGTTATGGTTATTTCAGTATTTCTTATCCCACATGAGAAAACAATACACATTCAAATACAGAACTTCAAGCATCAGGATACTTGGGATGCCTGATTCCTGGACTTCAGATAGGCTTTCCTGTCCAGGAACAGGGAAGGTTTTGAAAACATTTGTTATACCCTGAACAACTAATTAAGATGCATCCTTGAAATTTACCAGTCTCTCACCTTCATGCACTTTTATCTCAGCCTTATCAGAATTATTTTTGAACATCTGTTAGCCTCATCATTTCCCTCCTTCTCTCAATCCTCCTTCTATCAAGCATTACAAACCAGGTCAGTTGTATTGCCTTTCTCACTGTTAATCTTCAACTTGAAGAAATACTAAACTGCCATTCTCTACAGTACAGGCTGACATGCACTTTCCTGCAAGACACTTTACCAAGTAGCATTTCAACTTTGGATTTCAATCTCAACAGCTACATTGATGGATTCTCTTTGAAGCAAAGAATATTTTCTCATAACTTGTCATCAACTCAGACTTCCCACTTACTAGCTCATCCAAGTTAATACCAAAGACTTGAACGGAGTTTCTCAGTTTCTATTATGTAAGAGCTTGTTGCATATTTCTCCCAGCACAGCACTACCTACCTCAATGCTTTCTATGATGAAGACTTTCTCCGTGTTTTGTCCTATTACTGATGTCTAAACTTCTAAAATTCCAGCTTTCAGCTCAGCTTTATTCTTCACCTGAATTCTCTCCCAAAGAATGACCAGTATTCCTTCGTACAGAGTGACTACCCACTTAACAAATCCTGCTTACCCTGTAAATAAGTAAATAAATCCGTAGGCTTCCTATTTAAGATTGAGGACAAAAGTGCCTTTATTAAAGTCTTCCTTGGCCTTGCTCCATGTTCCGATTTGCTTTACCACTGGTCCCATAGTTCCTGGTATCCAAAGCTCCCCTATTTCTTTCAGAAATATCACAATCCCATCAGGAGCTCCTCCCCACACCCCAAATTTCTCTGCTTGGCAAGGGATAGCCCACAACTGGCATGGGACTAGACCCTCCCCACTCACAACTACTCAGTGCACAGAGCAATAGAAACCACTACAGCTCTATCTATCCACTATTAAAAGATGGGGGAATGTCACTTTCATGAAAACAAAACTTGAAATAAGAGGATTTTCCTCTTCAAAGAATCATGAAGAACCTTTGGGAAGCTGCCAGCACACTGCAGCAGCCCCCTGCTCTGGCTGTCTGCTGCCACCCATCCCCTTGCCATGACAGCATCCAGGGACTGACATGAGACTTCATCAAGCTTTGGTGCAGCCAGCCAGCCCTCCCCACACCAACTTAGGCATCCTCCATGGTTTGGGTGGAAAGCAGCATTATTAGGAGTTGAAACTCATGTTTATTTTGCCACATATCCTAATTATCTAATGCTGGCAAGAAAACACAACTCCATTAAGCAAACAGAAAGCAGTATGAATTGGAAAAAAGATTAAAAAACCCAACAGGAAAGGCACAAGCTGAAGAGGAACAAAATCTATGGGAAAGCTGGGGGGAGGGGAGTAGAATGGGCAGGAAGGAGAAATAAAAAGTTTTGTTTTCAGAGCAGGACGGCCTCTGCTGCACAGATGGAATTCTATTTTGTACATCTGATGTACACCTCCACAAAAGGTTTTAAGTGACACTTACTTTGTAGTTAGAGATCAAAATAAACTGTGGGGAGGTCAATTTCTTTCAAAATCACCAAGAAATTTTAAAGCCAGCTACCTGTTGAAGTTCTAGCAGTAAGCAGAAAGCTCAGCTGAACAGCTTAAAAAGTGGCTCAAGGACATTAAAATAAAGTGCTTCTAAAACTATCCAGCACTGGATTTGCCATATGCCAGCTACTCCCAGCCAGGTAAACTGCTGCATTGCTCTCCCCTAACACAAGCTCAAATTTAAATGAAACCTGAACAGAATAACCTCTAGGATCAGGACTATATATTTGCAATTTTATTTTCCCCTCAGAACCATTAGAGAGAGGGCAGACATTTTGGCTGCAATGACTTTTTCCAGACAATTGATTCCCAAAGTTATTTATTCCCCACCATTCCCCTCAAGGCCCTCTCATCACAGCAATTGTCTATGTCAAAGGAAGGTTGGACTCAGCTCCCATAAAAGCCAAGCAAAACCACACCCAAAATAGCTATATAGGTCACTACAGAGCAAAGTGAGCCCTACATCGTGCCAGCAAGGGCTTCTGGTTAGTTCCCATATGCCAATAAGCTTTCAAAGTCACGTGTTACAATGTTCTACTAAAACAGTAGCTTATATGGTAACTAGCACTCTTTTATTGAATTCCAACTTTTAAAAGAAAATGCTTAAATTGAGTTGTACCCCTCCTTCCTTTTTCTTTTCTTTTTTTAAGGAGAATGCATTTAGCATAAGGGCAGCAATATGACCAGAGTGCTTAGAAACTACTACGGAGCAGCATTCAGAGAAGAACCCAAGCAGCAGCACAAAGATCCTTGGTTTTGGCTTGGCTTCTTCTAGGTGCATGTTTACATCTCAGAAAAGTCACAATGTTGGGAGCTAAGAGCTAATCAGCTTTTATATATTTAAGAATACCCTTAAGAGCTTTGTTGTCATATTTGGGCTCTTGGAATGTGTCCTTTAGGTCATAACCACCTTTTTATTTTTTGCATCATGCCTTCCAACCTCATTTTCCAAGAAAGATTTTTAGTGCACAACTATGACATGGTATTTCCATGACCACTGATCTTGGGCAAGATGCAAATCACTGAAAGTTAGTCAGATCGTGCAGGCAGAAAGAAATCAGGAGGAAAACTTCCATCAGGTTTCAGTATCTCATCAGAACCCTAATAAAAACATGGGATGTTTCTGCATATTGTACCTCACTCCTTCCTCTGAAAGAGTTTTAAAAATTAAATCATAGTTGGAGTTTCCCTTTGCCGTTTTATCACTGCTACAATATAGACAGTACTTAAGACTTTCTTCTATTAAAATCCAGCAGTTTGTTTTTGTGCTAACAAGCTATTCATGGAAATATAAATTATGAGAAACGATGGAGTTAATGTCTGTCTTAATGATGAAGCTAAATTGATAGCTAAATGGTGAAGCTAAACTAATACAGTAACTTTTCTGTTGGAAAAGTGAAGGCTAAAGCCTCACCTACACACAAAAGACTCATTTGTCAGAAAGACAGTTTAATTATTTACTAAAATTTGCAGTTTTCTCTTGTATACAGGGAACATTAAAGTAACATAAAAGTATCACCCGTGTTACTTATGGGCATCAGTTAACCAGCTCATAAATCTGAGCAGTTAGTGATTTGTTCACAGCAGACAAATATATAAGGGATTGGAAGTGAGGATTTAAGGAAACTGGGGGAAGGAAGACCTTCAGACACATACACCACTTGTCACACAGTTGCCTGTACCCTTGCTAGCCACACACATTTCTTTGAACAACACCAGATTCACAAGAGCAAACACTGACAAGCACATTCTAAAGGCTTTCCATCTGAAAATTAATGTAAAAATGAATGGGAAATAAAGGATAGAGGTAAGGCACAGGATTCAAGGAGACACCTGCATTTATTTCCACCCTCTTTCTTTCCGGTTACTTTTTTCCACCTCTTCCCACCGTAGCAACCTCTACCTATCACACCATATGCTACAAACAAAACCAAACCCCAAACAGCCAGCTGCTATAGGATGCCTTGGACATGGCAAAACACAGCCTCACTGCCACACTTCAGCAGCTCTGGGAGAACCTGAGAAGCCCCTATTACTCAGGCCTTTCCAGCTTTACAAAAAATCATGTCCAGGTTGTCTTTGTTTAGGTTCTGCTGTATCCTCACGCTGCAGGTTCTCCTGCCCGCAGAGCCGCCGTCCGTGGGGCACAGACCTGGCACGGAGCCTCCCTGTGTGCCAGGGCAGGACAGGCCCGCTGACCACAACACCCACCCACCCATGCCAAGCCCAGACTGAGCAGCACGTCCTTCTTCAGTACACTGCCTGCAGCTTCCCCATTGGCCTGATCCACCTGGACTGGCAAACAACTCGTTTTACGTCTTATAAAAGTCCTAATATTATTTGCGCGTTAACGGGAAATACTGCAAACATTCATCAGAAGCTTTTCAGTTCAAAACAGCAAATAACTCGTGTGGAAAAGAAACTACACTCAGGCTAACTGACCCCTCTACATGGACAGGGAAACCTCTACAGTGCTTAACACAGCTCTTCAGGTTTCTGCATTAACCAAATCCAAAAGGAACTGGTCACAACTGGAATCTCCCATCACTGTACAGAGTTTTGATTGCAATAGAGAGTATTCCACTAAACTTCATTTTTACTGACATTGTTACAATGCAAACTCCCTAGAAATTTTTATTTTCCTAAAAGGACTGTGTGATCCTTGCCTGTGATCGAAACTTTCCTTCATTACTGAAGAGGCAATAATTTTGGGTTACAAATATGAGGCTTTTTCCCCTGTTTAAATAACCTGACCAGGATTTACAAGCAATAACAGAAATGTCATCACATTGTTAAATATTTAGTATGATATTTGGTCAAATATGATTATCCAATTAGTATCACTGAGTCAGTAATTCAGTTACACTTGGAATCACAAGCATTTAATACTCTAAGAGCCTCTGCAATGGCTTTAATAATGATCTTTATAAATTTCTTACTAAAAACAGCTCTAAAGAGACTGAAAATAAGCAGTTCAGGTTAACGGAAAGACGGGACAAGATGTGTGAATCTGTGGCATTCACTAATACTTTAGTATGGGAAATTTTGTTTCGTAAAACTGTTTCAAACTTCACATTATGTCTAAGACCAAAAATAATTACTTTTTCCAAGCAGCTGTGGTTTTAACCTAGAGGAAAATAGTACATTATCCTAAGGATCTCTGCAAAACCCTGAGCACATTTACAACACCAAACAAGAAGAAACAAGTAATACTCCCCACTTTTAGTAGCTGGAGATAGGAAAACATACAGAATGTAATTGTTCTGATCACCTGTTACAAACCTCAAAAAGAAATGGTTAATTTTCCCCTAGACTGCATCTTATTTTAGAAGTGATTACTAGAATTTTTCTGCTGCTATTGTAAATGCAGACCTCTTCAAAGGAGCTCTCTCTAACTGCCACCTCACCGTTAAGTTTGTAAGCAACCCAGACATCTAAAATACGGTCTATGCTGAGCAACGTGGGTTTTTAATTATTATTTTTATTTTGTTAATAAGAAAAAAAAAAGTGTTGGAAACTTTCACGGTGGAAACTAGAGAGCTTGGAAGTTCCTCTCTTAGCAGCGCCCAGCAATGGAGAAGAAAGTGTTCTGCATACGTGCCCCAAGCATCCAGCTACATTTAGCTTTCAGCCTTTTTATTATCATTGTCAATGAATGGGCCCCAGTCAAATTAAAGCTGCCATTTTAGGTTAAAGACTGGAGAGCCTCTGTTGTGCAACAGCGAGACAAAAACACTCCAAGAGACAGATGCAGCACTCTCATTGGAAAACGATGGATTTCAACTTTTATAAAAAAAAAAAAAATAATAATTACGGATCATGCTTTTTAATATGAATTATATATTGATACTCACACATTACCGCAAACTAACAGGATTTATAATTGGGAAAAATCTGCTACCCATGCTGCTAAGGTCATAGTCATTAAGATTTTTTTGCCGTCGTTAGAATGGACGATCTGTGAGGAAATGAACAGAAACATTTTTTGTTCAACTTGCTTGTTTGTACCTCCGCTAGTCCCGTATAACACGAGAAAAGAAAAA
>VXAX01005555.1:0-85055 GCA_013399835.1 Leptocoma aspasia
CAAATTCGTCCTTATAATGAGTATGTGTGAGACTAACTATGATCTCATGGAAATCTCTATTTTGTGGTCATTGGGTATTATTTACATGTCATCAAACTGGCTGTGTTACCTGCTCTGTCCCCTACAACTCACCTCCAGCAAAATCATTGCTGTATCAAAGAAGGAATCTGCTTGAAACTCCTCACACCACCAGTTGTACCTTAACCTCTTGTTTACTTGTGTTTAACTCATAAAAGATCAGCTGCAAATGAAATGAAAGTACAGACATGCAAACAGCATCTTCCAACATAGGGCCAATGCTCACTTCACACAGATTCTGCAGTATTATGCTACCAGAAAAGGACTAGTTATCTACTCAGAACCCATGGGAATACTGGGTAGTGGGAGTACGAGATTATACCTACCTATATTGTTACCCTGCTACCACAAAGGGTATATTAGGTGATCTCCATACGTGTAGAAAGATATGACCCATTCATCTCTTTGCTAAAAGTTCATATTCCATGCGTGGTAATATTCAAAGTGTGGGAAGAGTCAGAGTAGTATTTGTCTGAATTACTACTGTGGATTGAAGCGTGTCCAGAGAAGGGCAGTGAGGCTGGTGAAGAGTCTGGAGCACAAGTCCTATGAGGAATGGTTGAGGGAGATGGGGGTATTTAGCCTGGAGAAGAGAAGGTTCAGGGAGGACCTTATCACTCTCTACAACTACCTGAAAGGAGGATGTAGCCAGGTGGGCATGAGTCTCTTCTCACAAGATGTAATAGGACAGGAGAAAATGGCCTCAAGTTGCATGAGGGGATGTTTACATTGGACACTGGGAAAAAATGCTTCATCAAAAGTGTTGTTGAGCTCTGGAACAGGTTGCTCAAGGAAGTGATGCAGCCACCATTCCTGAAGGTATTTAAAAGCTGTGTAGATCTGGCACTTGGGGATATGGTTTAGTGAGGGACTTGGCAGTGTTGGGTTAATGATTGGACTTAATGATCTTAAAGGTCTTTTCAACCTAAACAATTCTGTTCCTATTTTTCCACTCATAGACTACAGAGGCAGGGTTCTGAGTGCTTAAAATTGGATGAGATGATTCTGGGTATTAAAGCAGAAGTTCAAAGCAGGGTGGAGAGCTCTTGCACAGGAGGCTTACCCAAATTTTAAGATCTGTAACACAGCAGTAGCCTATTTAAGAGCCTTACCCTGCAGTAAGGGCATCTTCTCTGGTGTATAATCCTCACTAGTTTGCACTGTTTTGCTTGATTCCCTGAAGGAATTGTATCAGTCCATAGGGAGAAGACCTTACAGAGAGTGGCAGCTATAATTAAGCAACGCTCAAAGTGAAGGCACAGTGAGTGCTCCAAATTTCAAGGCAATAATTTATGAACTCTGAGGAGACATATTACCAAGACTACTTTGCTTTTGATACTTTCATGCTGAGGTAACCACATGTTGTCTTCTCATTGAAGATCATGAAAACAAGGAAGGTAGATCTGAGCAGAAAAAGTGGTGAGTGTCTGAATGGTGTAACAAAGAGAAAACTGCACAAATCCTAAGACTAGAACTTTCAAGTCCAGATCGGAGTTCATGTGTTACTGCAACCTTGATATATGATGGTGGACAACCTCCTTGAAAGTAGACCCACATATATTTAGATCCACATATATTTGATATTTAATATCAAGTAGGACTTACTTCATCCCAGGTTCCACTTAGAAGTAGGTAGGCTAAAGCAGAATAAAAAACTAGATTAACAAATTGTCTTAATTTCCTACTGAAAATGCCAAAACAAGGAGTAACCTAAAACTCTGCCTCCTGCACTGAGCATCAAGAAAATATCAGGATTACCAATTTTCCCTTCCTTCCTAGATGTAAACGGATGTGCAATTTTAAAATAAAAACTCAAAGGGAAGCCAGTCTTTGCAGATATATTGCTATTTTGTTACAATGCCAGGTGAATCAGAGGAAAATGCATATACACCAGGAAAAAACAAAACAAAACAAAACAAAAAAACAACCAAAAAAAAAAAAACCAACTGACCTGAGACAGAAGGTTTTATTTCTGAATTGGCTCAAAATATTTTGAGTCAGATGAGTTCAATTCAATAATGAATTACTTTCCAGTTACAGTGCAGAGTTATAGTTCAGGACGTTTTCTCAGTAGATGGGACACTCTTTGTTATCCTATAATGCAATGCAGATGTTTCTCTCTTTGCCCTGTGCAAGGATGATTATCTACATGGATTTTCAGAGTTTTCACACAATCCAGACATGGAGCCTGCAAAGAAAGAACTTCCAAACTACATGTCCCAGAAGGCTGTAACACAAGCAAAAAGCTCAGAAGTGACCTGAAATAGAGCATTTTGGGGTCATTTTGACACACCACAAGAAAACATTTTGATTTCAGGAATGGTGAAATATTTTGTTTTGCTTGAAAATGTCAGGCAAAATGCCGTGACTTTGCCAGAAAAAGTTTTTGGGTTTTTTTAAAATATTATTTTCCTAAAATTTCCACCCAGAGAATAAGCCTTGACATTTCAGCTCTTTGTTCCAATGTGGGATGAAAACAAACATTGAAATGTCAGGATTTGCTGCAGGATGAATTTTGCCAAATTTTTTGGTGTAATGCCTTGGCCCCAGAATTTACATCTTACTTTGAAGTATGGGTGGATGCTCAAAGGGTGGAAGGGATTTTGTAAAAGGGTATCATATGTTCATAGGAACCTAGACACCTATGTGTTCCAGTTCCTGTGATGTTTTAGACCATTTAAAGATTGCAGTTAACAGGTAGTGGGTGCAAATAAACTGGAAGATAGCACAAATAAACATAGAAATTCTTGTCTATTTACTTAGTTTTCACTCCTTCTATAAGTGGGGAAACTGCCTTAGGTCTGTATTTGATTTTAGCTTGATTAATGAAAATCAGGAACAATGGGCAGCTCTTGTCTTGAAGTCATTGGGAGTGATGTCTGAATAAGGAAGGAGGAAGAAAAAAAACCAAATCAACCTTGGATGGCTTGGCCCAATACAAGCTTTGGATATATCTCAGCAAGTATGGCAAATGTGGTCATATGCCCTATTGGCTGTAAGTTATTAAGGAGCATAAATCTGGACTACTGTCACAATTCACACTCTACAAATATCCTTAGAGGGATTTGGTGCTGCCAGCATTGAACAATACATTGGTGGGAATCAGCTACAACAGGATTATGTGTGGATATTGCTTTATGGAGAACAGGCACATTGACAGAAGTATTTATACCTTTACTGCCTTCATGGATTTCTTAGAACACCACCCTTTACATGGCCAAACACAAACTGCAGACTAAAAATATAAAGAAATGCAGAAGAATTGGAAAAGGCTTTCTGCTATCTCTGGATAATCCAATTGTTCCAGGAGCAGAACATCAATACCTGTTTTGGAATGCCACACATGGACACCTAGAGGTGGTAGTACATGTCACAGCCCCAAAGGCCAGGCTGTGTTTAGGTACACAGGGCTGGTGTACAAAAGAACATTTTTTCAGTCAGGCCAGTACCCTACCTACTGGAGGCCTAAGGTAAATATTAGTTCAGGACTCCACGAAATGTAGCATGTACAGAGAAATTCTTCCCTGTTTCCCCTGGGCATCCAGTCATCAGCAGTGGGAAGCTCTGATCCAATTATCACACTTGGAAGCCACCAGTGGACCTGTCCTTCAGGAGTTATCCTCATCCTTTTGGCCACAGGGGCTGCTGGACTTTGCACAGCCACTGTCCATCCCAACCCACACAAAGGTGGGACACTGCATGTAGTCATCTCTACAATCTGGAACTGGCCAAGGGACACTCACTTGAACTTCCCTAAGTTAAAAAATCCCTTTGTACCATCAGACAAATAAAGTTGCCTTACCTTTCCATTTTACAGGATTCTTTGAATCAGCAGGTTCATGGCCCAGTGCCTTGGAGAGATGTTGAATTTTTGCTGAGCAAGAAGGGAAACTCTCACCTCCTATTCTAATTTATGATGTTACTGGGTTACCAGATCTGAAAAGATCTGAACAACCTAATCTAGGAGTTTCTAATATGTACAATCAAAAATGGTCAGGGGGATACAGACATTGCAGGTGTCTGTATGAGGTATTTTCAAAATCCCAGGTGGATTTTTTTTACAAATTCTCCAACAGTGAACTGCCAGAGGAGATCACTATGAGTGCACAGGGAACATGCAGTTATTTGAGTAATTTGTGAACAGTATATTTCACAGTGCAATGAAGATGCTAGACAAGGTATGAGTGCTAAAAATCATGTAAAGGCTGCTAGAATTACACCTTTATTATTTATTCACAATCTCTGAGATAGGGGATGAACTGAGTTAAATGCAGTACCTTTGCACTACGACAAACCTTTTTTTCTCCACAAAAAGACTTTTGTATCCATGCAATGCACAAATTTTTGCAATGAAACACTGGTTTCCTCAAGGAATAGGTGATTTATCTCAGCTGGGTATGGAAAAAGGCCAACATGCCTTCACCTGCACAGTACTGTGCTTTGTCGCCAAAAGATACCAGCAACTTAGACCAAAAGATTGTTCTGGCTTCAGGTGTGTTGTAAAGAAAGAAACAAGGGGAGTTTTCTAGCTAAAAGATCATAAGCCCATTTGCACTCAAGGAAAAGATGAAGGTGAGTGGGACTTGCAGAAACAGAGGAACCTGTCTTTTCCTCTGTCTTGAGTTCATTGGGAAGCTGACCTTTTAAATACCGTCCCTGAACTACATCTATTTAACAGTTTGTGGTGTGGACCACTATTTTATAAAAGCTATCACATTTCTCAGGAATGGCCTGACAAGCAAACTCTCTGTCAAGAGATATTCCACAAGTTTTTATTACTTTGCATGAATGCCACGCTCACTCTGGGACAAAATCATCACCTTTTCAGGCTTCTCAGCCCCTGAAGGGAGAAACTGGCCACAGTGCTTATTCTGCTCTGAGTCCCAGCCATGCCCTGAGCCTTGGGCTGCCTCACAGATGCCTCCAGCCTGCCTGCAGACCGCCTCCATGGGCAGGCCAAGTCCTGTTCTATCCAGCTGGCAGAGTCAAACCCACCTGGAAGGATGCTCTCCAGCTATGCAAGAGGCCATGGCCAAAGCCTTAGCATGTGGGCAGGAGGCAAGCACAGTCTTGAGGCCACTGCTAGCAGATAGTAAAGACGTGTCCAAAAAACCAAGTAAAAAACTCATGGAATGACAGCTCTGAAGACATTGACCCAAGGTAGGAGGCCATCTCAGAATGGAAGCCAAAAATAACATATGCTACCGAGCCTGTACAGTCCCTTTCTTAGTAGCCTAAGAAAAATTCTCAGTGAAACAGGGCTGAGCCACTACCTTGCATATGAAGAAATCTGTCATATATCCAAAATTTCAGTCCTTTGCCTAATAAAAAAATGTTACATTCCCCTTTCCCTTCTGGAACACAAATGACTTCCAAGGATGCAAAAAATTTTTAAGTAGTTTTAATATCTCATTACTAAGGCAACAGTTAGAAGTCTGGATTAGACTTTACCCTTCTTTTTTCCTAAGAGCTGTTGATTCTGACTCTGAAGGAGTTTGCTCTTCTGGACATCTTCTAATGCTTGTTGCTTCAACTCAGCACAATGCTGCCTAACGCCTGTCATGATATTTTGCATCTCCCAACGAGCCTTGTGTAGTGCCAGACTGCACTGCAAGGTGTAAGGATCATCAGAACAAATCTGTTGCTGCAATGCCTGAGGATCCATGGCATCGAGAGAGATGGATTCTAAACTGATGCTGATGAAGACCAAACAACCAATTTTCCACTAAAAAAGTAAACACTGGACAATTCGACGTCAGCAGAACTAACCAGCCTGAGGGGAAAGAAAATAACAAAAGGAAGAAAAAGAAAAAAAACCACACAGTTCCCACTGGGTTTTTTTTTTGTTTGTTTGTTTGTTTTTTGGGGTTTTTTTGCTAGAATAACTGAATGTTCCTAGCTTCCTCACAAGGGAAATGATTTTACGTGCTAATGTTAGAGGAGAGGTTTGGAGGCTGCCTCAGTGAATGGAGTCATGCAAGGTAGCATGGAAAAAATAAAGGAAAACAGTGGTGGAAGAACAGTGATAATAAAACATATCTTAAAAAGAAAAACAGAGAACTAACAAAAGGTGTTGGGAGCTGAAATGTTTTCAAAGGGGAGCTGTTGCCCCTTTTTGCCTTAAGTCAACCACAAGGCTGTTTTGATGGAGTGCAAAGGGACAGTGGACAAGGTGCTGTATTTGGACTCAGCTGGGCTGAGTCGCTAACTTAAATGCCAAGTTGCACTGTGTAACCCTAGGCAAGTTCCCCCCCTTTCCTGGGACTCATCTTTCCTCCTACTGTTTGCCTGCCTTCTCCAGTGTACCTGTGACCTCTGGGGCAGGTAAGAAGACAGTGTTCCAAAGCTGAGAACATTCTGGGAGTGTCTTACTTGAACAGAAGTCCTCTGAGCAGCCAGAAGACTTGCTGGTGAAAGCACTCCTGTCTCCCTGGCCTCATCAGTATTTTGCCAGGAAGCAGCTGAGCTCTTGGCAGCTCTGATGCTCCAGACATCCTCAGTGGCACCAGGAAATGACTTTGAAGTAGGGGATTTTCCTGAATGGCAGGGATTCCCCACATTTTCCCAATCCAAGATCCAAGACAGTAGCCCTGGAATTCCCACAATTCAGAGCAGTTGGCTGATTTTTTTTTTTTACCTTTTTCTTGGTCTCTTTTTTTGCTTCAGAAAACAGTTAGACAAAAGTATTTTAATTTCTCCCCGTTCCTACCCTCTAAAAAAAAAAAAAGGAAAATCAAACAGACTCTACTACATCCAAAATTATGTCTGCCCTTTTCCTACAGAATTATAAAATAAATCCATTTTTTAATATGTTGGAATTGATCAGGAAGTCATTCCTGCTAAGAGCTAGGGGAAGAAGGGGAAGAATCCATATATCCCTCCTTAACCTTCCAGATATGAGCAAAGGAACACCAGTGTCTGGGTCAGACCACAAGTTCAGCTGTGTTGGCATCCATAACCAGCAGATTTCAAGGGACATTAAGGACACCGCAAACATGTTCTGAACCTTCCTCAGAGCACCCTTCCTGACTCAAGTCCTCTGTGGCTCTTGCTGAGTCAGAAGTGGTGTTTCAGAAAAAGTATTTTCCTCCTAAAATCTTTCTAGTAAGGCTTTGAAGACAAGTACACAACCTGTAGCAGTGAAGTTGGCTTAACTAAGCATGGTGAAGAAATATCTATTTTCATTAGTTCTGAACAACCTGGCTTCACTAGCACTGCCTTTAAAGGCTGACTGTAGGATTCTAGACTCCATTTATTGTCTATGGAGATAGATATGTACCCTCAGGGAGCAATTAATCTCATCTTAGGCTATGTGTCTCAGACACAGGTGAAAGGCTGAAGACACCTATTTCTGTCCCCACCTTTCACCTCCTCCCTCCTCCCTGTAAAGGCAGTCTAGGGTGTCTAGCTCAGCTTTAGAAAACTAAATTTTAGATATTCAGACTGAGGTGAATTTCCCCTACAAGTACCAAGTATCTGTGACAGACATCACAGGATTGCAAGTAACAACACAGACCTAGAAAAGTACCATGTTTTTACAACTGTGCTGTTACTCCCCTGCCTGATGGAAGAGATATCCATGGAAAACAAGTGGTGTAGTCAACAATCTCAAGATGCAGCCCAGGAAATCCCTGAACTACCAGCTGTGGTATCTGAGAGGAGATCCCAAGGAACAGATTGCTGAGATAGACTTTCTCACTCTCTTTTTCTTCCACTCTCTGAGACAGGATGCAGGATCAGGGATTAAAGGTTGTTTGAAGGTCTGGCTCTGTGATAGTTACCTTTTTCTTTCTTCTTGTAATAGCTCACCTAGAAGCTAATGGGATATAAATATGTATTAATAATGATAGGCATGGAGAGGCAGAAATGTTCACCCACGTGGGAAATGTCCCATTAGAGTCCCTACCGCTATCAGACACTGAAGACAGAGAATTGCATAGAAACAACTGTCTCAATCCTCACTTCAGCATTTAAATCACTTCATCCAATTTTCACCACAGGGAAGGAAACAGAGACTTTTTGACTTCTCTGCTTTTAGCCACCATAGGTCCTACATCTCTCAGGTCAATAAAAGTTGCACCATGCTAGGAGTACTGCACATGGGAGTCTTCACAGCGCAGGCATGTCCAGCAGCATACATGGATTTGCATCTTAATAACTTAATAACATCTTGAATAACCAGCTCTTGGTTCAAAGACATTTAGCCATACATACAACATAATACACTGCTTTTCTCCCTCTCCTCTGCTTTACTGTATCTAAAAGCTATGCTCTCTTAGGAGTCCAGTTTTTGGAATACAGCTAGTCACTGACACAGGAGAAAACCTCTGAACATTTAATAAATTAAAAAGACTTAATGAAATAGAAATATTCATGACAAAGAAAACTTATTTTCTGCATTAAAATTCTCCCAAATAATGAGCCTTTTACAACACTCTAGAGATGGGGTTTGGAACTTTCACAGCCAGTAACAAGAGGATTATGTACCAGGGTCCAAAATCAACTACAGTCTTTATCTCAGAATGATCTCCTTTCCCTTCTCCTCAGCAGCTGCTTAAACTACCACTTCACTGCTTTAGAAAGACTCAGTCCTCGAGATGGACCTCAAATTCACCCTTTTGGACCCTCCCCCCTCTCCATTGCTAACCAAGCCTTCACTTGATAAGCACACAGCCCTTAATTTGATTTCCAGCCCTTGGGATTTACATATTTGATGTAATTCTGTTAACGTCAAAGACATTATGGCAAGGACTCATCTGGGATCTTGTGTACAGCTGTTGTGTTCCAGGCTGGAGGAATTCACATTCCTCCACCACACCCAAATCTGCCCTGGGTTATCAATACCCTGATAAGCAACTCAAATGACTTTAGACTGGTTAAGGTATTTATCTACTCATATTTTCTTCCTTCATTTTCCCTGGGCTCCCTCCCCTTTGATTTTTCACTTTTCAGGCCATGACATTCCTGCTGATTCCTAGATCTCTGGATTCCTACCTCCTCCTTCTGCTGTTGCTAACACACAGCTCTGTCTGGAGCCAGATTTAATTAGACCACAAGAAAAATGAACCACAATGAAGTTACATCAAGGGTGCGATTTCAAGACACAAGAGCACAAGAAGAGGAAAAATTTACAACAAACTTTGTCCTAACCCTGTAGTGTCCCACCTCTAGCCCAGCTACTATGTTCAAAGACAGTTTACACAATAAGCAGTTGATGAGGAAAAGCCTTGGAAGGAGGAGGAAAGGCCTGGAGAGGATCTGCCAGAACACTTTGGCCCTATAGCTTTATTGTGTGTGGGTTTGATGCTGTGCCAAGCTTTATGACACTTACATCAAGGTTGCTCTCTGCAGCGATGCATCATTGAAGCTAAATCACCTACCCATCACGTAATTTACAATGATTTCACTGTGCTTTGGTTGAGAATATGTTATCATTACCTTCCCTTTTTTAATACCCTAAATGCCTTTCCAGATCACAGCATACAGAGCTCCAGGAACTTCTTTGCTGCCATGATTGTATATCATTGTGTAAATTCAGCAATGAATACAATAAAGACCTGGTCTATCCCAAGGCCTCCAGGCACTGATGTAATAGGAATAATGAAGCACAATCATAAGGAAGAAAATGGCATGTAGGTCTGCTGTGTGGAGTATGGAAATGGATGTGGGTGACTGACGCTGATGTAATTCACTCCTACGAAATGGAGCCAAACAGCCCAGAAAAGGCTCCTCCTGCACAGCACCAGCAGAATTATGCCAGTTTCAATAAAACCCTTCCTTGGTGGAAGGAGCCATCCTAGTTATTGTAACATGTGGCTGTCCCCTCTTAGGTTTGGGGTTTAGTTTTTCCCTTCCATTGATTACTTGTAAAAAATATTTTATCTAAAGGAAAACAAATAGAGGAAAGAACACTGTCTGATAATTTGTATGCTGGGTGACATATTAGTAGAAATCTGTTCCTAGATCTATTTCTCCCCTCTTCGTCCCTCAGCATCCCCCTTCATGAATTAAAATAGAGTAGGAAAGTTTACAAGCTCTGCACCTCTGTTGGGAATTCTAAGCTTAAAAGGATGTAGCTGGTTTGGAATAGTAAATACTCAAGTGTTCAGTTAGAAATTGTGCTGTGCAAAATGCAGAGCACTAGTTAACTTTCTATTGATTTATAATGGAGCTTTTCACTTTGGTTCTCAGATTGAATTGGATCTCTGTGCCTGTGAATGACTCCACTGAGAGCTGGAACACGTAGTCATTGATCATGTCTCATTTCATCTAGGACAGAGGGTTTCTCCCACTTGGGAAAGTGCTGTTAACCCAAACCTCAGGCTCATAGTTTCCCAGGACAAGCAGTTCTGTAGCTGGAAGGACATTTGGTTAGAGGTTCAGTATTGTGATTTGGTAAGATGAAAACTGGAGATAGGGAACTTCTCTCTGTAATGAACTTTTTAGTGGACTTTCCTGGTTAATTACATCGCAGGTAATTTAAATGGAAAGGTGATTAAAACCAGAGGGGAACAGGGAGGTGAGGGAGGTGACGCTAGGTAACTGGGGAACCTATAAAAGCAGGCAAAGTTAGAAAGCAAGCCTTTCTTTCAGTTGGGCTCATCTGGCAGCTGGCTGGAGTTAGCAGGAGATGAGAGAAGCTTTGTTAGTGGTGTATACCACCTACTTTTAGATACAGCTCAGTGAGGAACTTTCTTTGTTGGGTATGGGAGGGGTTTGGCTTCAGCTAGTCCTCTCCTCACAGATGGAGTCAGGCTCTTCAAAGAACAAATTTAGTCTCCATATTATCTACCCTTCGGCGTTTCTGAATGGCTCACCAGTGCACTTAGTTGAATAGAGAACAGTTATCAAGTCAACCACAGGATTTTGCGAACCACCTTAGCATCGTTGTAGGTATCTCAGTTGAACACACCTACTCTTTCTGCAGGTATAAGGGAGGAAAATGCTAATAACAAATAGGTGAACTCTCGTGGCTCTACTTGCTGTCCTGTGCAGTGAATCAAGGAAAAACCCTTGAATCACATAATGGTTTTAGTTAGAAGGGACCTTAAAAATCATCTAGTTCCAACCCCCCAGCCACTGAAGCTGAGCAATATGCTACTAATATGCCTCCACTCATGTTTTGAAAGACAGAGACTGGAAAAAGATGGCAATATGATCTGATCTGGAAGATCTGTTTGTGAGGAGAAACTGAAAAAAAAAAGTGGGAAATTGAATGTGCTGCTTGTTCCTTGACTCTGTTGACAGATGTACACACACAAGCAGCTTTTACAGCAATCAGAAGTAAGTGATGAGTTTTCTGCCATTAGATATTTTTTGCCAAGCACAACAAGCTTTTGAGAAAGCATGAATCTTTCAGCAAGTAACAGAAACATTTACAGTTAGGAATATGCATTGGGGAAAAATGAGATATTATGGAAGAGATGACCTCTGAGATAAATCACACTGAGAATCAAGGAAGCAAGTTGCTTTTTCTGCTTCTTTCCCTGACCTCCTGGAGGGCTCTGCATAAGATTTTTTCCTTCTGAACTTGTTTCCCATTTGGTTCTAACTTACAGTAGAAGGACCTTCTCTGTGTGTCCAGTGCTCACAATAAGTGACCTTTTGATTTTACTGATTTAGTCTCTGAAAGCTGCCCCAAAATAAAAGACAACCCTTGTATTCTCCCTTTTCCTTTGGACTGGAAATAAATTTCTCTCCTAGATAAATCATGGGTGTCTTCCTCTGAAGCATCTATTTTGGCTACTGACACTTCTGTGTCCTTCAGTACATACGAGACTGAGCCTATCTTCAGAGAAAGTAAAAGGGCTACAGACCTGGGAAAACCACATAGTTTCAGGAGCAGAAGTAATTTGAGAAGGAAGGGTCCCTGAAAGACCACCCCTTACAGTGCTCCAGGAGAGTACCTGACACACAGTGTGAGCTGCCTGCTGTGCTCCAGATGAAGGCTGGCAGAAAAGGAGGCAGGAAGCAGATCACTGAGAACTTCCACTCCTTGAGCCTCCTGGTGCCACTACTCATGGACCTTTCTCCCTGTACACCTTGCATCTACCAGGAGAGCCAGTTTGTCAGATCCTAATCTTGATCTGTTAGCCACTAAGGTAGCCAGGTTTCTGTGCACCTCTGTGAGACACCAGATTGTTACCTACTAGGGTAAGTGCTATCTTTTTCTGTCCTGCTGTCCTAAGCAGTTGTCTTCATGCAGAGAAAATTTCTCTGGGCTGAGAAGAAATTCCAGAAGCAACAGTGGGCAGAAAAAACCAAGAAGGTTTCAAGAGTGATGATGCCAAAGCCTGGGCTCTAAAGACATGTCAGCAACAGGGCTGAAGGGCACAACTGAGCCTGTGGACTTACTGATCATGCACACTGCCAGCAAAAGGCCCAATAAAAGAAAGCTCAAACTCAGGCTTGTTGGCCTAATGTGTGTCCTTGTGGCCCCTCTACCATGAGTAGTCCAAGCAGTGTGCTACTGCTCTGTGTGGCAGGAGATGGGCAGAGCCCTTGGTACGGCCTGCAAGGGGACGGAGCAGCCAAGTCAAGCACTGTGACAGCAACCCAGCAATGGCAGAACAGGCCTGCATTTGCAGGCTGACTCTCCTGCTGCTTCTGGAAATGGTGCCTCAGCAGAAGTAACTGGGAGAGGTTCTATAAATGAGGGATTGGGCTGGTTTCCGTTTCCCATACTACACATTTTTGGTGGCCTTAAAATACCTTTTGAAAGTGCAGGATATGCAGTCAGAACATTTTTCTGCTTCTGGAAATGTTGTTCCTGCACTGAGCTGCCCTCATTCTCCACTTTCTTCTCCCCTCTGAGATGGAAATGCACGAGTAAGCGTATGTATTATTTGCAGACTTGCACAGAGGCCAGATCTTCTCGTGGTTGAATTACTAGCCAGCCACTCATCCTGCCTCAAAGAAATGCTTTCTCTTGTGAAACTTTCCAAGCTGGTTTAATCCACCTTGGGTGGCAAACTCCATGAGTTCTTCGCCTGCTGGCACACACTTTGCATTCACCAGAGCTCAAACTAGCTCTGGGTAATTCCAGCAATGTCTCAGTCTGTGGAAAGGATTCTCCAGCTGAATGCATCATGCTGCATGCTCTCCTCCCTCTACCTGGGTAGTCTCTTAAGTTCAAGGGCTGGGAAGCAAAGGGCCGAGAAGGAAAGAGGGAATGAGCCAGTTATTTGGAAATATTAGCCTGTCCTCTCTCTCAAAGGCAGGAGGCTGAGTGGTTTGAATAGGAGATGCCTCAACAGTCGTTTTACAGAAGGCCATCACAGCTGGGGATTCTTGGCAGGATCAAATGGATCTGTGCTCTTTTCTTCTAGATAGGGGAGTCTCTACTTTTCTATGTTTCCCCCTATCTCCAAAGTGTCACCTACACTTATGGCCTTGTTCTGGGATGGTTTGCAGCAATATCCTATTTTCCATCTATAGGGACAGGGATACTCTTGTGACAGAATTCACCAGAGGGTGCTATTACACATAGCCTTTTACATGTTTTCCTATCCTGGAATGATAATGTAGCCTTTAAGGGGACACTGAAATGTTGCCAGTTTTAATATGTCAGCTCCTTTTGTGAGTGGGAAGCTGCAAAAAGTAACAGGTTTTTCCTCTTCCTCTCTGTTTCTTTTAGGGGTTTAATTTTGGGGGGTTTATTTGGTTTTGGCTTTTTTTTCTCTCTTTTCTCCAACTGTCAACAGGAAATTATTCTTGTTGCAGTTTTCCTCCTGGTAAGAAGGAGTTTACTGACTGCTTGTGTTCTGCTGTGAAAGCATAATTAATTGGTTTTACACTCATAACCTGCCTGCCATGGGCTGGGCTTCTCCTGTGGTAGAAAGCATCTACATTTGCTATGGCTCCATTGAAAGAAGGATGCTCCAGTTTTCCTTCACCACCACCATGAAGACCTCTGAAGTCTTACTTGAGCCCAGAGGACCAGCTTCATTCCTGTCTGGAAGAGAGGGAGTTAGGGACAGGCTGCATGAACTGTCCTTTCTGCAGTATAGGGACAAGCAGTCCATAGAAGGACACATTTATCAGTTCTGCTTTCCCTGAGAAGAAGAGGATGGCAAGGATCAGGCCAAGGGACTGCTCTTCCTGGGCAATTTGACAGCCACAGAACATGTTGCAAACAGTTTTCAGGCTTGAAACAGAGACCTGTTTGTTTCCCCTGTTTAATTTGGGAACCATGCATCCAAGCTAACTTTGTACGTCTGCATGTATAAGCCTATACTACAGCCTATTGATTTCCTTCACCCTTGGCAAGAATATCATGGAGGATTTTGGCTTTGCCTGTAATCTCTTGAATGGATGAGACTAAAAATTTAAATGAGAGTTTAACTTGCTGACTGTCTGCACTGCCCACGTGATGGCCGCTCCTTTGGCTCTGGTATGGAGCTGTCTTTTTGGATGAGAAAACCTGGGTACAGGGCAGGAAGGGCTGGTTCCCATCTGTCCTCTGCCCCTGCAAAGACAGCAGACAAAACTCCAGGGACTTGGCTCTGCAAACCGGATCCAGAACATGAGCTTGTCCCTGAGAGGCTGCTCAGGTACAAGCTCTGTTATTTTTGACATGTGTCTGGTTTTCATCTTGAAGGAAGGCCTGGATGCAGTCTCCTGGCTCACCAACTTTGTGCTGCATGTTGCCTTGTGGTCCAAGCACAAGATATTGAATCCATTTCTTCCTCTCCCTGTGCAAGAAGCAGCCGGAGGAAATACGAGTTTATGGTGAGAAGCTAACATTTTATTTCTGGAGTGGTCTTTTTATCACCACATGGCTTTAGTGGGAGCAGTGACCACCCATGCAGCAGAAGGTTTGGTGATCCAGTCTACAGCTTCTGCAGAGAGCAATTTTTTGATCACACAACTTTGCTTGCAATGTGGTTTCCTCTGAGATTTTCAAGTCAGAAGTTCTGTGAGTCATCTTGGATTTTCCTGCCCTGACTAAAACTAACTGTGACAAATGCAAATATAGTCAAATAATACATTTGCGTAAAGGTAAGAAGTCTTCTCCTAGTGAGCAAATATGAAGGCACCAGTAAATTCCAGTCCATGACCACTTTGCTAATCAGAACAGCTTTTTCCAAATTACTTTATAGCTTGAAAGCCAACAGAAAAAACAGCCCTGAGCCATTGGTAAGAGAAGGTAAGTAACAAATTTAGTAGTGGTGGGATGTGTGTCAGTTTCTATGTGATTTTATTTATTTCTTAGAAAAATAATGAGACTAAAGGCAAGATTCCCAGTAAGACTCTCACCAGCCAGATACCTTTCCAGCTTATTCCAGCTGGGAAGTGATGGTCTCTTTGAGTATTGTCATATATTCTCTTCTCCACTTGGATTTACCTCTTTTCTGTATTCGTGAATTTGAAATAATCTTTCTATTTGTGCCAAGTGTTTACAAGAAATGCCAACTTCTCCATGGACTGCACACTGCTTAAGGTCACTGAAACAGTTGCCAGGATGCTAGCTTGATTTTACTGAATGGAGAGCTAGTGCACCAGAAGTCAGTGCTTGAGGACCTGAATCCCCACTGCCAGAGAGAGGTGGGGAAGGAGGAAGTTTTCCTCTTCCATGTGATTCATCATATGATGCTCCCAGGCACTGAAGTGTAATCCTGACAATAACATATCCGTCCAGGAAATGGGTTAGAAAAGGCCCATTTCACTGCTTTCAGTGAAATTAATTAAATCCCCATTTGCCTACACTCTGACCCTGTAAATGTATTTAGGAAGCTGGGGAATTATATTATTGAAGGTATTACAGTGTTTTATTTTAACAATATTGGAGTAAGCACCTCTGTCTATAACATCTTAAGGAGTTTGAAAGGTTTCATTCAGTGGTGCTTATTGCATGCTACACTGACAATTGAACTGGCCTCAGAGAGGCAAACCATCTTAATTTGTTCCATTGATACCCACATGGGATAGGGAGAAACACAAGTAAAACCTAGATGCTCCAACTGTTTTGGAGGAGGAGAAGTGAGTTTTCCAGAAGTTCACCTTGACATGTGACAATGATTAAATTTGCTGCCCCTAACAACTACTTTAATGGAGTGCCTAAAGCTGGTATCAGGTCTAATAATTTCTGGTTTAAGAAGTCAGAATAGTCAACATAGATTTACCATACAAAAACCAGGTTCAACTAATCTGATTGCCCTTTGTGATGAAATGACTGCATGAACAAGGGGAGAGCAGTGGATATAGTATTGATTTATTACAGCTTTGGAGACAGTCTGACACAGCATTCATGTTATGAAGCTCATGAAATATGAGCTAGTTAGTCAAGCTGTTAGGATAAAAAAATATCTGGAGTGCTGAGTTCAAAGAAGAGCATTCAATGACTTGGTGTCCTCCAATTTTGGCTGGTAACTAAGGGAGCATCCCTGGAATCTGTACTGTGGTCAATATTTCATCTGCATGATAATACAGAATGTATCCCCATCATATTTTCACATGATACTGAATTAGGAAGAATGGTTGATGTTTCATATAAGAGAACTTTTGGGTAAGAGGGAGAAATTTGAGGGCTGAACTGACAGAAACCTTACAAGACTAAGGAAGGAGAAGTACCCATAAAGCAGAGAAACCCCACACACTGATACTATGGAAAACAACTGGCTGAGCAGCAGCCTTCCCCAAAAGGACTTTGGGGGTTAGAATGTGTACTAGGTTGAAGATGTGCCAGCAGTGCTCTGTCACTGCAAGTAAGGCCAATTGCCTGCTCAGCTGCATTAGAAGGAAGGTGGCCAGAAGTTTGAAGGAAGCTGGGGATATTCTATGCATTGCTACAAGGCTGCAGCAGGCTGCAGTAGTTTGCTCTTCACCATTCTCTGCTTCAGCCCACCTTATATGCTCAGTCATCTACCACCTGATACCAATATCACTTTGTTAATCTAGGGACTTAAAGCAGAAAGATCAAAGCTCCCTTGGGTATCACTCTGTAGGTTCCAGTTACGCCTATGGTTGAAGTGGAGACATATTTACACCTTGATTTGCTTCTGGGAGTTCCCTCCTCTTCTTCTCTCACTCCTCCCCCACACCTCCAAGCTTGCAGTCAACCCCAGTTGAATATCAAAAGATATCAGAAATATGAGACAGCTGTCCAGATGCTCAGAGAAATGACCTGAGAAGAAAGAGTCAGGTGATGCATCCCAGGAAATGGATCCTGTCCTAAGCTGAAAATGCATTCATCATTCAAATAACTTCTGCCACAGAAAAGCCATCTGGATAAACAAGGACAGGGTTACACAACCATTGTGCAGATCCTCATTCCTTCCTGGCCAGTTGTAAAAAGGCAGATGTGTAACACAGGGCTTCGTCCGCAGGTAGAGGGAGAAGGAGAGCATGAGGGAAGGCTGGGATTTCTGAGGCCAGTACCAAAGAGAGTGTTTTGCTTCCTTCATCAGATCCTTTGAATCCTTCACAAGACTTGTAACTGGAATTTGGTCAGTGGACGACTCAGACCAACACAGTTATGTTACCAAGAGACATAAAACAAAGAGAAAAGGGGAAATGGGATTCTCAGAAGTCCATTTGTGGACTTCCACTTTCTCCAGCTTTGTCGCTGCTAAACAAGCCAAGATGAGGTATCACTGTAGGACCCACCTTCTAACTACAGCTCAACCCTGCTGCTGCTCAGCTAAGAGCTGCTTTTGACCTGCTGGTTGGCTGACCACCTTGCATTACCTCTCCTCATACAGCAGCCCTGTTCCCACATCTCTCCTGGCTACCCCTTAACCCGCACCCCAGCCCTCCAGCAGGAGCTCCTTCATGTCCTGTCTCTCCCATGGGGAAGGAAGTAGTCTGAGGTATTTGTTGGCTCAAGGAAGCAAAGGAAGAATTTGATGGAAGAGTGAGAAACTGAAGTTCAGTAGAAATAATTGGAGCATTGTGATGATTTTCCACAAAGCCAGCATGGAGGAGGAATAAATTCTCACTTAAGATTCACAGGCTGATTAGAGTCTGCATTTTCAGCAGTGTTCCCATTTATAACCCCAAGTAATAGGAGAAACATTAACCAAAGAAAGCCAAATGCTACCTGTCTCCAGTAGAGGAGCAGACCTCTGAGGAAAAGTCATGTTCAGTGCTGATTTCTCAGTTTGGAAAGGGTAAACACTGACATCTGACTCACATCCTCAAAATGTGTATGAATCCTATACACGCCGAAAGTCAAGTAAGGCCCAAATATTGTATGAATATCACACCCCATTGCTCAAGAGGGAAGGCTGTAGGACAGGCTGAGAAGTCATAGGAAGCCATATGAATTCACAGATTGGCCTTCATAAATAGTGGAATATTGTCCAGAAGAAAGGCTGTTATGAGAACAGGCTTGGAAGCTGGCTAGAATATGGCAAATCTATCGAGCAGCTGAGATAACAAGAACACACGCAGGAGAGTTAAGAGCAGAAGGAAATGGGTGTACAGTGTGTGTCATAAATTACAAAAAGAGAGTAAGCAGGGTGTGCATGGGAGACTGAATGCCATGAGCAAAGGTCACAACCAGACACTAAAATGAAGAGGTACATGTGTGATGCAGCAGAAGCTGTAATTTAACCGGCTTATGGGAAAATCCACAAAGAGATGGGAAAGGAAATATTTTTTTACTTACTTTTTTCCCCCCTTTTGCCAAATACTGCGGGTCATTAGCTGGGACAAGCTCTGTGGATAACAGAAAGGAGTCTCCAGAGACCAAATTCTTAAATCCCTGCTCTGAGTCTGCCAGCTAAAGCTGAGGCATCTCAGAGAGCCACAGCATCTACAGAAATCAGCATTCCCTACAGGACAGGCCTGGGATGCCTGCTTCTGTGAGAGTAGGTGGTTATAAAAATGAAGGCAGCAGGGTCCAAGTGAGATGAGATACTGGGGCTGGCCTAAGTGATCCACCCATTCCCTTCCAGAGTAAAAGGAGATGCTCTAGGTTATCCCACACTCTTAATTTCCTCCCACTTTCCTCTGGAGAGCTGAGCATTTCTGGAAAGAGAATTAAAGTCCTGCTCTTGGCTCCTCTACGTTCACACTGCAAAAGCTGGGGGTCTTGACTCAGGGATGTCACTCCTGTGTCAGCACCATCCCTGCAGGTTCCTCATGCTCTGTCAGGTGGAAGAGCAGTGCTGTATTTAGAGCAGTATCTTACACCACAGAAGATGTAGGCTATGGTCTTTACTATTCCAGTCCTGTGTCCTGTGACATGGTTCCTCACCAATAAACAGTGAAAAATATCACTTCCTTGCTCTGGAGAAGCTGTACAGCAAGTACTATGCATGCTCCAATTGAACTGTGGGAACCACGGAGTACTTCAGCTGTGAAATATTGCCGTGTTCATACACAAAATATATTCATACAATGTTACTTGCACAAGGGATGTGAGAATCAGCCTTTCTATGCTTAGGTAAACCTCAGGATCCTGGTATTCCCTGACTGAACATCTGACATTTAAAAGTGTATATCCATATTTTAAAAAGAAGAGCCAGAGTTATGTTCCCAGCCTTCCTGGCAGAAGAAAGAAAATTGTGAACAATGATTGTATATGACTGCTCCTCAAACTGGAAAGCAAATAAAAAGGAGCTTCAAATAATTTTTTTTTTTTTCCCTTAAACACTTTGTCCTGCAGTTTACTGTTTTGGTGGCTTTTATGCTCTATGGGTTTTGTGCTTTTCCAAAGTTTTTCCCTGAAGCACGATCTCTGTTTCAGAACTGCAAACAGGGACAAAAACCAGAATGTTTTCAGTAGGCATTGTGATGAATGTGGCTGCTGGATGAATCTAGCCCACTCCCCTCCTCACTGCCACCCTGCTCGATGTATTTAAAATCTCCAAAGATCTTCCTTTAAGATACCAGGGCTTCCCATTGTGCTGGCTTTTATTGGATTTCAGGTGCCCTCAGCTGCTTAAATTCTTGAAATGCTAGGATCATATTTCACCTGATCTGGCACTGAACCATGTTCGCTATCTCACCCCAAAATTAATTAAACCATAAATTTTCAGAATAAACATGCAGCATCCACTATCACTGAAACAGTCTGGGCTTTGTTGAGCAAACTGCTGCAAGAACAAAGCCGCCTCTTTCTCTTTCTTCCCACCCTGCACTTCTCTTCTCTTGATGTGTATCAGCAAATACAGTAAATACAGCACTCTCCCTCCCTCCTACAGAGAGATAATTCTTGTTCTGCCGTTGTCACCATTTCATAGACTCAGGAGAAACTGCAGCAGCTCACAGGGTGAGATCTTACAGGAGAGCAATAACTCTACTAAGAAGACGAGCTCCAAAATGAATCCACGTATTTTCTTTTTTTCAGGCAGCCCTTGAAAATGCTACTTTGATTTTTCCCTTCCCTCAGTTTCCCATCTGTATAGTGAGTTTTTCTGTTTGACACTGGTGCTGGGCAGTTAAAATTCATTAATGAAGCAGAGATTATTAACTAATTCACCCAAGGAGATTATTTAGGTATGTACAAAATTGTTAGTGATAATCTTGTAGCTGTCTCAGAACTACCTCTGAATCCTCCCTATCCTATAACTTTGAAGCTGAACTATTATAATAATTTCTGAAGCTAACACTTGTTTCTACAAAACACATACTATTCAAAACTACCGATCAGAAAATAACTAAAACAGGGATTTCCATTTCCTGTTCTGAACTTTTACCTAGTCTGGAGGCTGCAGAATCTCTCTCATATCTGAAGAAAGCCTTATCCCTGAAACATGTTTAATTTTGTTTTCTGGATAGCCTTATCATTTCAGACAGGGTTTAGGACCAAGAACTCTGCCACTTCACCAACATGACTCAGGCAAGACCTTTACCCTTATCCTCAGGTCTTCTAATCCTGTCAGAGCCCATGAAGAATACTGGACGGCTGCTTGGGTGGGAGGCCTAGGAAGCATTGCCTGGTTGCTATAGGCAATGTAACCAAAGGTGGCATTTTTATTCCTTGAATCAACTGTCAGCCAACACCCTTGCCTGGTATTCCAGGCTGTTGTGGGTTGATAGATATAAATCTGAGCTCCTGACCAGCTCTGGTCTTTAGAAATTCTCTGGTAATTTGATTGCAACTCTGGTGCAAATGCCAGTGTCCTGGCTCTGCTCCAGCTCTTCTGATTTACACTCTTCTGACTCAAACTCTCAGTTCTGTTCCAGTAGGATGCTGCGCTCTTCTTCAGTTCTTCAGCTTCTGTCTAGAGCAGATAAACATTGTTTCTCCCTAGCCAAAATAAAGTGAGTCTTACATTCATTCTAGGGTGTTTTTGATGAATGGAGCCACAGAAAGGTGAATGTGGTGTTTGTTCCTGCTGGATCCTCACTTCTTTCATGCCAGGCGAAATCTGAATTCCTGTGCCACAGAATCTTGACTGTGGACTGAGATCCCCAGGGTATGGAGCCTCAGGTGTACATGTGCTGCTGCCAGGATGCTCCAGTCAGCCGACGGGCTCAAGTGCAGAGCCAGGTGTCAAGATCAAAGTGGCGCCTGATGCGCTACGATACGGTTATCGTCTGCAGGCTCGGCTCGGCTCTGCTCCGTCCTGAGGTTTGCATCCAGAGTCTCCCAGCTCTGGTAGCAAATGAGAAATGTGATGTCTCTGTGAAAAACACAGGATAAATCTCTTCTCTAAAGAAGCTTTCTTTCTGTTTCTGTTCTCAAGCTGGGACCTAAAAAATAAGACCAGAGGGAAGCAAATACAGAAGAGTTTTTACACATTATTCCTTCAAATTTTGGAATTAGTGATTAATGCAAAGTCTGGGTTTTCCTTGAAGGATCCTAGAGTCTGTTGTCTACTGCCTTTTTTTCACCTGTTGCCGTGGACAGACTGGTGAATAACTGAGCACTGTGAAACAAGAGAGCAGACTCATGGTTCCTAAGGCATTAATCAGCCCTAGTTCAGACAAGAGCGTTTCCCTTCACTTCAGTTTTCCCTTCCTGCTGCATCTCCTGCCAGGATGTCCCGCTGCCTGCTGGAATTAATGTGGCTTAAATATCCCTCAGGATTCTCCTTGAGGTCAGGAACTCAGCCTCTGGATCCTCTTCAGTTCACTTTTCTAGCCCCTGAAACTGGATGTTGCCAAGTGAATTTTGCTTGCCCATCCCATTCTTCATATTTTCCAAAGTCACCTCTCACTGGCAAGGAAAGACTTGGAGAGGAGAGACAGAGGGGAGAGTCCAGGCCTGGATTGCTTCTTTCCCTTTGTAATTTCAGTCTCCCCCTCTCATCCCTGAGATCATTTTCTCAGTGCACTATGCTGTGCTACATCCCAAGCTGTTGGCACTCCCCAGGCCAGTGTATTGAGCTGTCCTCAAGTTTTTCTTGCCCTTCATAAACAATGATTTTTTATTTATTTGTTTCAAGATTTTTTTATTATTTAGGGAGGAACACTTAAAACCAAGGAACTCTTCCTCTGTATTTTTTTCTTTTAAATTTTTCTTTTTCTCAACTAAACCTACTTTGCCCGTACTGCTTTCTGTCTGATTCTCATCCCAAACACAGAACTATCTCCCAAGGAGACACATCTCAGACCAAACTGTATTGCATTTCCCTGCTTTCCACTGCCAATCAATTTGTGTATATATCTCACAAACTTTATCAGGATAATGGCCCAAGAGAATAACTTTTTACTTACATTTCTCCTCACTGAAATCCACTCCAGCTCTTGCAGATGTGGAACTATCTAGTGAGCATGGGAGGTTTTTTCCATCCTCATTCATGAGAATTTTTATTGCTTCCTTCCTTTCCTCATCATATTGTGCCCAGTGAGTTTTAAAGGCAGATCAATTTCTCATTGTTTGTCAGAACAACACTTGGCTTGTACTTGACATTTTCCATATTTGTGCTGCTAATCAGGTTATTCCTGGTCTAACTGGAGCCTTCTTTGGGGTCCTCCAACTCATGTTTGCTTTGCCTTGCACATCGTTTTATGAGGCTGAAGATATGAGATATCCAGAACTTCTCATCCTTAGGTATCCACCCTACCATCCACTGTGGCTGTTTCCAAATGAAGATCTTAACCTTCTGCAATGGTTAAAAACATATATAGGAAAAAAGTTCAGCATTAGGTGAACCCTCCAGGCTAATTAACCTCCTGTTGAGATACATACAGGACAACTGGATGGGGTGGGTAATGAGTGTATCCTGCAAGAGGCTGTGGCTTGGACCAGTTCTCTTCATGGAGCTGTCTTGTGTCCCTGAACACTCCTTTTTGAGGCTTCTGTCCAGCTACTGGCCAGGCTTCCTCCTAGGAAGTGTTGCTCTTTCTTCTCTCATTCACAGAGCACTGTGAATCATGCATCACCCCTTTCCCAGACTTATACCACAGAGCTGTGTATCATTGACCAGATGTGGTCTTAATATGACTCTGCTACCCTCAAACTGCTGAAATACTTAGACTGGCACTGAGTAATTCAACAGGTTGTTTCTAACACTGTAGGATGAACAGCTGATCTTAAGACAGCCAGTTTCTTTGAGCAAGAAATTAAAGTGTTACTACATTTTGCATTTCCCTAGAGACACAGGGGAAACGATAGAGTTTCTCTGCTGATTCATCAGCAGATGAATACAGTTTTGGGTGTTATGTTTATTTTCCCAAAGTGTTTTTTTTCTTTCCCAGACTCTCCCAGGTCCCAAGGTCGGAGCTGATGTCTGCACTCCAAGTGCATCCTGTTTGTCATAGAATCATTTAATTGCCATTTAAGAGAACTTATGCAACTGACCTTTAACATGACAGTCTCCCTGTTGCACTTTATTCCTCACACTGACATATGAAAAGAAAGGAAAAAAACTTAATTTGGCTAATGTGAAAGTCTTTCCACCAGGAAGATGAAAAAGGCAGGTGGGGTAAAGGAACTGATGGAGATCAGAGGGGTTGGTAGTTACACGAAGACTTGATTTGGGTGTTGCTTGTTTCCAGGGAAAACTATAGTACTAATTGCTCTGCAGTGAGGGGGAGAAATTTTTATAAAATGGGGGAAATTAATGATGCTATGTGCAAATGTATTTTATTTCTAGATCACTGGAGAAGAGTTCCGTAAATCCCCTTCTGCAATCTCAGAGCTCAGACTGTTTTCTGTGTGTTCCTTTCAACCCGAGTTTTAGGCATTATGACCTGGCAACATCTGACTGACAGCCTGGCAGGGGATTGGCTATGATGCCAACCCAGACCCAGAGTTACAGTATATTGTGACCCCTTCCTGCCTGGTCAGCCACAGTTTTCAAAAGTAAAGAATATCTGAAAAGGATTAACAAATACAATATATCACACTCTCCAAATAAACAATGGATTAGATGATATGAGGAGAGTTCTAAACACCTGACACTCATGTCCTTCCTTGTGAATTGATTCTGAAATTCATCTCATTTTGCCAGGAGGCAAATAGCAATATACAAAGGAATCAAATCTTAGCTTGAAATTTTCAGCAGTAATCGGGTAATATTCCATTTTACTGCACCTTTTCTGTGTCACAGATACAGGAGCTGCTGAAGTCCCTGCGCTGTGTTGAGGACGTTGTGTCTTCATGTCTATCTTCTGAAGTTTGGAGATACCAACTGCAAATAGGAGCAAGAGCTAATGGGTGGGTTAAAGAGCAAATAGGGGTAAATGGAGTTCAGCTATTCTTCATAAGTGTACAAGGCAAGGAGATAACTCACTAGGCAGAGGAAAAACCAAACCAACAAACAAACCTGAAAAAACCCTAGCTTTCCTTCCTTCCGTAAATCTACTGAATGATATGCAGTACAACACACTGATACCAGTGTCCCTTGCCATGACCTGGATCCCCTGTAAGTATTTAGGTTACCTTTCCCTAAAACTGGCCTCCCCTCAGACATTTTTGTTTCACAACACAAAGGCCTTACCTCTGTATAGGTAAGTGCATATACAGTTTGGGGGGAAAGAAGCACACCTCTTATTAATTAAAAAACAACAGACTTTCTGCTGAGAGTGCTGAAGACAGGAATTTATGCAGTGATATTTAGTTCATTTGTGACATGGCTTCTTACCCCCTGACAGCAGGAGCCATGGTCCATTCATCATCAGTCCCAAACAAACAACGTGTATTTTTAGCTTCTTCTTTCAGGGAAGATAAAAAATAGTCTGAGCTAGCATGACATGACTTAGGTGGGGACACTTTTATGTTTTTTAATTTGTTTAGATAATTGGGTCACAGGAAAACACTCCTGTGAGAACCACTCTCATTCCCAGAGATCCAGAGAGGTGAAGGGGTGGGAGAGAGTTGAGATTATTACTAAAATAAAACATCCTGTGCAAAAGAGCCATTGTCTACGTAGCACTAATCTTAAGGTAGTTTAGAAAGAGGACAAAAAAGTTCAGCCTTAGCTCTGCCCTTTTTCATCATGTGATTGTGTCTTAAAAAAAATATCTAAAGAGCCTGGCTTCATCTTAATATATATACGTAAGTATAGTGTGCCCCAGACTTACTACATCTAGAGTTCATATAGCAATTCCCCACCGTGCATTTGTGCACTGTCCAAATGGTCAACATTTCACCACTACTATTTAGATTTAATTTTTGTTGTATTTACTTTTACTTTTTCCAAATTTCAACTTTTTATTTGGTTCTCACGGTTTGATATAATCCCTTTTAATCTGTAATCTAATTACATGTGCTGTGTTTCCATGCACAATTTGTGCTTTTTGAGCTAGGAGCTTTAGACCCTTGCAGCCAAGGAGAAATTAATAAAAAAAAAGCTCACCAGCCATTTTGTAATTACACATAATTAAATTAGGAATCAATTCACTTATTGAAAAAAAACAACCCTCTTCTATTGTTTTTCAAACCTGGTGGTGGGAGCTCTCTGTGTGTGACAACAACCTCAAATAATTAGCCTGGTACCAAGTGAAGGCTGTTTAACCTCCTCCACCCCAAACATCTGACTGGATGTACAGAGAGGATATTTTAGCAGTGATTTCTGCCCCAAGATGTTGCAAAAACAGCTTCTGAAAACCAATGTGAAGGCAAATGTGTTTGAGTTTGAGCAACATTCCCCAACAGCCTGTCCAGAACAAGCACTTCTGCAGTGTGGTCCCTCTGCCCTGCTCCATACCCTGCAGTGTTACAGGACCAGGGACATGATCCCGTTACCAGCTCTGTTTGTGGCAGCACATGAGAATGTTTATGGACTTGTATTGTTCTCCTGCTTTGGAAAAATGCCATTTAAGAAATGCCACCTCCCACTTCCCCCGCCTTTTACGCATATAATATGAGAGGTTTGGGTGAAATGCCCATCCAGATCCTGGGCAGCCATCACATCTACCCAGGCAGCACATGGAGGCTCTTCCTGGGGTCAGAGCTCAGCTTCAGAGGGTTCTCCTCCTTCCACTACTTGTGTCAAGGGCATGAGACAAACAGCTCCATTTGCTGTTTCCCTCCCATCTGTTCAAGGTTATCCTTCCCAGCTTCTTTTGTCTTCGCCTCCTCATCCACATTCTGTTGCCACACATCTGGCTTTGAGCATGGACCCACTCCTTGGATCTGATCCCTTGCAGCTGTCTGCTGCCAGCGCTTTCCCACAGAGGATAGGGATGGGATCCAAAAGGCAAGGGGAAATGGAGGACAAGCTGGGAACATCCACAGCAGGTGAAGGTTAAGAGAACCAAACCCCCACAGGAATAATGTCCTTATTTCTTCTTTCCACTCAGCTCTTTGAGCATCTGACTCTTCAGCGTGTCTTTCCTATCGCCTTCTTTATTATTTCTGAAAATGTAGACTGCCTCCTCCGCCTCCTTTACCTCTGAATAAGCTCTTTCTGGACTTATACAGCAGGTTGTGTTACCCACATGGATCACTGGGAGCACATCCCAACAGACACAGCAGAAAAGGTGCATAGGGGAAAAAATGACCTGCTCAAAACCATCCTGCTCAAACAGGATTAAGACATTTCTTTCATTTGTCTGGTACCAGATGATGCAGCTTGAGAGTTCAGTCCATGCAGCTCCTCCTCCATGCCTAGGCAGGGTTTTTTCAGCAGTTATGTAGTGTAAACAGCAGTGACTGAGGGTTGAAAAAGAGAGAACATGGAAACTGGAAATGTGCTCTCTGTATTATGTAGTAACAACAGGTCACTTTCAGTCTTTGGGGCTGTTCGAAGAAACCTCTCAATGTCATTAAGGAACCTGGACTGCCTTCAAAAGCATCCTATGCCAAAGATTTCCTTTTGTGCTGGAGTAAGAGAGAAAGGCAAGAGAAAACAGGCTTGACCAAAATCCACCTGAAAACTTGGGAGTCTTTCTGATGCCTTCCACAGCTTTGGATCCAGTCTTCTTTTTGTCCTTTTGTGGGCTTGGTCTCATGATAAATCCCAGAGCCAGAGAGCTCTGAGCAGAGACAGATTACCATCTTCTTTTCAGAAGCCTAAGAACGGGATATATGGATATGCTTCTTTTGCAGATGCTAATAGCTAATATATTCATTGTGTTCAACGTACACAGTGCTCTGAAGATGCTGCTAAAAGAGGACAGACATTTTATCAGATTTATTATCAGCCTATATGCACTGGAGGAGGATCCTAGGCTTTTAGTTCATCCCTGCTCTCAGTTTTATTTCAGCACATTGTCCTATTAATGCTCAAGCACTATTTGAGCTGCATTTTGTTGAGTTGCCTGAAGGTCCTCTGGCATCAGCAAAGTAAATATACTTGTGGTGATATTATTATTATTAGATTCGTGCTAATAAAAGGTTAAGAACCCAGCAGAAGGTCTTTAATCAGTCTATGCTGTGAAGCCAAACCCAAAGCTTTTTACTGGGATTTTTTTCCTCTAGCCACATTTTTCTCCTCTAGGGTTCTGTCCATGTGAGTCGAGAAAAAAAAATCATCAGTTGAGTGATTAATTTACATGGCTTTGTTTCTTTGATGAATTTTACTCCTTTTCTCTGCTACATAATTGGTTTGGAATTTCCTTCCCCTTACTCAGAATTTCACAGAATGAACCGCTAACATCCAGTAATAAACCCTTCACTGCATCAGTAACTTGCAGAAGCCATTGAAGTAAGATCCCAAGATTGAAGTAAGTAGAGCAAGCTGAAGGAGATGGTCTGATGGATCAAAGTGAAACCAGGGCCAGCCAGAAACCAACATCATGTTGAAAACACGTGTGGGTAGTGACAAAGGAAATTCCCCAGGGTAATTAATGAATCTACTCAATGCTTTGTTTGTCTGTAAAAACACAACAAATGCTTCCCTACTTCATCGGGGCATTATGAGGATAACTTCCAGTAAAATGTAGGAAGCCAAGCACTCCTAGGAGGGTGGTGACACATGAACTCCTTTGTAGAACAGCTCCATCCACTCCCTATTTCTCACCACCTCCTCTGTGCCTTGGTGGATTCAAATGTAACCATTTCCTTTACAGATGAACCTCAAAAGTGTAACTCTGAAATGGAGCGTAAAGAGAAGCTTCAGCACCTACAGCATTCGTAGAGTCATGTTCCCCCTTTCAGTCACTGTCAAACTGGGTCTGCAACTCTTGTTCTGGTACAGTCACAACACCTCCAGGGCTTGTGCATGTTTGCCTCCCTTTTGGATCTATCACTCCACACTTTTGCTGTGGTTTTGCTCAAGACCCTCTACAGCAATCACAAAGACGTCCACTTTTCCTAGCTATTCTTCTGCTCCGGGAAACACATTCTTGGCTGATCCTCACTTCAGACACACTTGCAGACACACACAGCCTGCCTTTTATAAATCAAATCCTCTGGGTTTGTTTTCCTCTCATACTGTCTCCTTTTTTTTTTTTTTTTCATTTTTCTGAAGCTATTTCCAGGCTATTTGCTGGGGAAACTGATAGCTTCCACTGCCCACTTAAGGAAAATTAATTTTAGTTCACACTGATTTTCAGTCTCCCACCTTGATTTTGTAACTTCTATCAGAAAAAATTAATTCTGTGCTTCTGAGCAGCTCAGTGCTCCCTAAAACTGCCCTGATCCTGAAACTAAGCTTGAATATCTCTCTGCAACTTATTGCTGTTCTAAACCTGATTGTTCTGCTGATACTGTTCTCATCTCCATAGGTTGTCTTTTTTCCTGGCAGTCCCAAGGCATGGTGGTGGCACAACTATTGGCAGGTATTTCCCCTGGTTCCCTATGGACTCTCTTCATCCTCCTATCTCTTCCCTGAAATTACTCCCCAGTGGCCTCTTGGTAAATTCAGGTAGGGAGTGGTGTGTTGATGATTCACACTCCTGTCTCCTATTGGGGTTCAGTGGATGCTCTGCAAAGAGGCCTGAAACCTCTGCAGTGTGGATGTGACTGGTTCAAGACTTTAACTCAGGTATTAAAGTGCTTCTGCAGGATTTTGCTACAAAACACAGTGTACTGTAGAGGATGGTGTGCTTACAATGGTGTCAATGCAGCATGGAGTAGAACTTCAGGTGAACCATATCCCTCAGATCTGAGGAGCCTGTGTAACAGGCCTCTTGAAGGACATTTTCAAGGGCATAGTGATTGTGTTTACACTCAGGTGTAGGAGAGATCCTGAGGTCAAATATGCAGTTTGTCCACATAACTTGTCTGCGGGAAGACCTCGGAGCTAATCTTGGTGCAATCTAGCTGATACTCCCGGTACAACAGTGTGAACACCCTCAGCTTATCCCCTACAGAAATCTGGAGGTGCAGGCAAATTATCTGGCAAGAAACTAGGCAGTAATAACAGTCACTCCTAAAGACAGCCAGTCTTTGCTGCTGCAGGACCTAGGGGGAATTGCATTCTTACTGTGCAGCTGATCTAATTCCTGCCCAGAACTGAACAGCACAAAGTCATTCCTCTCCCTAGGTCAGCCCATGCTGACTTCCATGCACCCTGACAGTCCATGAGCCCTGGAAAGCTGTATTAGCATCCACAAGTACAAAGCCACAAAATTAGAGCAGGCATGCAGGAGCTGGAACAGACAAATGGATCTTAAGTTTGGTCTCTTCAGAAAGAACCCCAGAAAGTATGGTTCCTGAGAAAGGGCATAAGGAATATAATCTGAGTGCTGAAGGGAATAACTGGATGATTATTCAATTTCCAGTCAATTTGCTGTCTATCTGTGTGAAACAAAAAAAAAAGTTTAACAGTAAAAGGAACTTGCAAGACTCTGTTGATTTTCCTTTCCTTTCCTTTCCTTTCCTTTCCTTTCCTTTCCTTTCCTTTCCTTTCCTTTCCTTTCCTTTCCTTTCCTTTCCTTTCCTTTCCTTTCCTTTCCTTTCCTTTCCTTTCCTTTCCTTTCCTTTCCTTTCCTTTCCTTTCCTTTCCTTTCCTCCTTAAAGGAGTAGAAAAGAAGCTCACCTTATTTTTCTAAATGGATATTAGTGAAAAGGTGAGTCTAGGTGAACAATTAATATGATGTTGAAGAAGAAAGAAAAGTCTCCAATTCACTCTTCCTACCTCAGCCTCTGTCTTTCCATCTTCATATTTTCTGACCTAGGTCTTTTCTGAGACGTTCTTTCATAGCCTGTCCCCTATTCTGTTAGAAAGCCAGAGATATTCTAGAACTGTTGTTTTAAATTAATTTTTTTCCAAATTACATTTTAAAGATATTTTATTTCTATTTCTTAAGAATATTTCAGTATTCTATAGCCAGGAAAAAATCCTCTATTTGTTATGTTCCCTCTCATAGGCTAGAAAAACTCAGTAATTCCCACTTTTATACTTGTAATTTTGTGGTTGAACCAACATGCAAATTTTAAGACCACTCCCTGCCTTGATTTCACCAAGTGTTTAGTGAATCTCCTGCAGTGGTTAATTATCTTCACGCTAAAAGTCAGACTTGCAGCTCATTTTCAAGTTTACCTTCTGACTTCACCTTGCAACCACTGGCTCTCCTGCCTTTGCTGACTAGCTTAGAAAAGTCTCCCCCTCAAACACATTCTCCCACTGTGTATTTTAAGGTGGCTGTAGGATCTGGAGTTCATTAGGCATGTTCCAAAGATACCAGACAGGGCTGGTTCTTGCAACCCAGAGGAGAGGGGAAGGAAAATGAATAAAAATGGAAATGTATTTTAAAAAGTGATGTATAATAAGTCTTTCACTTTACTGCAGATCTTCTCCTAGCTGTGCTCTGCCTTTCCAGTCAGGACTTAGGATGAAGGAGAGAATATTCAGAATCAAATTCTGAGCCCAAACCTCATGAGCACTTTGCCTCATCTCCAGTAAGTGAGGGGTTAAACTCAGTTCTGTGTCTCTGCTACCCATTAAAGTCAATCTGTCTACCCAATTTAGAAACTGAATTTATTCCCTGGAGCTGAGGTAACTTGGAAGACTGAATCAGGTCTTAAGGTAAGCCTGGAGTGCCTAAATGCTTTGTAAAATAGGAGTAGAACTTTGAATAAAGTGTTGGTAAAATACTGCCTCTTGGCCATTGCTGCCTCCCTCTGCAGCTGTGGCTTGATGTGACAAAGGGAAGTAGGAGTATTCAAGTGGAGGTGGAAGACAGAGGGAAATTTTATTACCTTGTCTGCTTCTCCTGCACCAGAAGGTTGTCACAGACTGAGCAGCACCTTTCTTTCCACATGTGAAATCCTTGTTACACTTTGGCTTGTCTGCCATTGCTCCATCCCAACTAAAAATCAGCAATGTGCTCCTTTTTGGAGTGGTAGGCCAGCATGAGCCTCTTGGAGGAAATAGAACACATGTCATGTTAAGTGTCTGAAAAAGACCCAGGACAATCAGTTCACCTAAAATGTGTATGTACATACACGTCCTTTCTTCCCAAAAGCCTCATCTTTTAGCTGGCATTAATAAATCAGCTGCTGGGCTGTCAGATGTGGAAGGAAAAGGCAGCTGAATGTAAACTGATGGCATTGGGTCCAGTTAGCTGGGAACAACTGGCAAAACTCAGGTCACGGGAGAAGATGAACAAAGAAGGGATATTACAGATGAGGCAAGACATGCCTTGGCAATGCTGCTTGGTTTCCTGCAATGGGACTGAACAGTGCTGAAATTGTCCATGGATATGACAGCTTCAGGCAGGGAGACAAGAAAGTGGTCATTGCATGCTGGAAGGGAGTCTGCTTTCATCATTCCCAGTGCCAGGTGCTGTCCTTGCTGTACGGAGGCACAGCCCCACATCCAACAGACACTGCAGCTCAGAGAAAGCTCAGAGCAGTGGCTTTCCTCCTGTCTCTCCCAGATCCAGGCCACTACCTTGTTGTGGTGGTGGGCCTGGATTTGTTTTGACTCTAGCCTGCTGTTGCTAGCGTGCCTGGAGACTTACTGACCATTTCCTATTGAACTCAAAGTTTCCCAATTAAGCCGGAGAGCAGGTAAACAGGAGGAAGAAATCTTTAACAGAGAGCCTTGTCAGAGCTGTGCTGGATCATCCAGTGAGCACTGGAGAACTTGGCAGGAGAAGAGTCACAGAGTTGGATCAGGGCTATTCATTTTTTGCTAACTGCTCCTGACATTTCTCTTCTCACACAGATGCACAGCATTCAAAGGTTTTGCCAGAGGTTCCTCTACGCAGGTTCATGTCTCACTCTTTGACTGTTCATTGAAAGGGAAAAAAATTAATTTAATTGCTCTAGGGTGGAGGGGAGAGAAAAGATAATAATATTAAAAACATAACTGCAACCCACAGAATCTACAGGAGGTGTGGAATAGGGAAGGGTGTGCTTGAGCAAATGCTAGGATGTCATTTGGCCAGACATTTTTACCTCCAAGGTCACCCAAGAGTTTTGACTGAATAATAAATTTTTTTGTATCTTGTCCTGAAACCTGGGAGGACTGGGAAACAGCAGGGGTGGAGGAGTAATAGAGAGGGAGGGAGAAGGGGGGTTGTGGGAAAGCAACTCAGTCCTTACTGCTCTAAACCCTGTGGAGCCTGATCACACAAATATTTGCAGATCCTGGCAGTAGTCTGTGTAACACAGAGTATGTGACCATTTTAAGACTGATCCCACATTTATTTTTCTTTAATTGCTGGATGTTGCAGCCTGTTGTCCCAGCTCCTGCAGCAGCGAGAAATAAGGAGCTGGAATCATGTGTTGCACTCCATGTCCCCAAAGATTTTGCTGCTGACTTCTCAGCTTGGAAGAGAAGATGGTCTAGGGAAGGAGAAGGAATTGTAAGGGGAAAACTTCCCACTAAGGACATTGTTCTTTCCCAGTGGGATTATGAGAAACTGTTCAGTAAGGGACTGAAATTCTGATACTGGTATCTTAAAGAGAAAGAACCAAGTCTACATTCTTCCAAAATATTCTTTCCCCTAAAAATTAAAACACCACCCTCTCCAAAAAATACTTTCTAATACTGTATGTGAGGACAAAGTGGTACTAGGGCACACTTGTGTGTTGCCACCACCTCTCTGCCTCTTAAACACAGGCAACGATTCCTAAGATATAAATTAGAGTAATTTGTCTTCCCTTTGACACAATAAATATCCCAGATTCAGAGGCTTTTTTTAATTCTCTGGTCATACAGTATCTCCTGCAAAGTGTCATATACACTTTGCTTCTCTAATCAAGGAGGAAAAAGCTGTTTGATTAAACTTGGTCTGCTGAATCCAAATTGAAAACCCAAATGAATCATGCTAACTGATAGCAGCAAAACAAAAACCTACAGGGAGTGCAGAGGTTAAACCCAGGCTGCAGCACTGAGTAGAACTGCAATGGCTTTACTGTTTCTGCAGATCTGTCCCATGTCAGCTGCTTACTGTAACACTCCAGCTCACACTTCCCACCAAAAAAATATATAGTCTACTATTCAGTGGTCCTGTAGTACAAACTGCAACAAGGACATGTGGTGCCACAGAAAGCTTGGGTACAAAATTGCTAGTTCTACTCTGTGCCTTTAGTGTACAATAGCTTTTAATGCAGAAAAGAGTATTTGTGTTCATAAGGAAGAAGAGGAAGAGACACATAAGGGGCTTGGGATGTCAAAGAACCTTGTTGTAAATGAAAGCAATTCAGTAAATGAAATCAAACAGTAAACAGTTTACTTTTGTGGAAAAGAGGGCAGAAATGAATGACAGCTTTTTCCTCTTAATGGAATGGGTGCTTTCTCTACACATACAGTCTCTAAAATATATTACTACTTACAAATTTATCTTTTGATATATTTAATTTACATTTCTTTCTGAGATCCCATGAATCATGCAATCAAGAGCTGGAGCTATCATCGAGAAGTTCCCCAAAAGACAATGCCTTTGTTCTTATCACCACTGCATTATGAACAGATAGATCCCATCAGCAAAGGGAGCTATACTGAGGTTTGTGTCAGTAGATTCTGATGATTAGCAGAGGCCAGCTGCTGCCTGCGAGATCTGCTGCTGTCCATGTGTAAGACACAGTCTGAGGTGTAACATCTCAGCTGAGACTGAAATCTGAACCAATGGACTTGAATCAAGCTCCAGTGGAAGGCTTTGTTGGTGTGATCCAAATCTGTTCTGGTCTGTAGAAAGTTTCCAAAGCTGAATGGAGTCAGACAGCAGAATTGTTTGTGTAGGTCCAGAGTGTAATGACAGCGAAGAATTTTGCTCAAGTGTAATACCTTAATGTTGCCTCAGCTAGTAAGAAGAGCTAGTGCAGGCTCCCAGATTAGGCCTAATGACCTTGAACCAGACTCTAATGCCTTCAGATCATCCCATTTTTCCTGGGAAACTGATACAGACCTGGGCAGTGTCTTACGTTCTTTGTGGTTCCTTGGAAAATGGCCGTAATCCCACCTTGACACCAAAGAGAGGGCTGAATTGAAAAGAAACTGTGCATTACTCTAGTGGGCATTCCTCGGGTTGGAGAAATGGAGGCACTGACCAGCTTTCTGTTACGTTTGTGTAAACTGTAGCTGCTCAGCTCTTGTCGGAGTAAAAATCAGGTGGCTGCTCACTGCAGCCAGGCGTTAGTACAAAACTTGAGGTACATGGGCCCGCAATGAGTTCCAGAGGCTGGGGACCCAGCTGTAGTAGTAATCAACACCTATACAGTACCAGGTAGTAGAGGGATTGAATAAGAGTAAGGATAAATATTGCCTGCTGCTCCTATTCAAACTGGTCATCAGAGACAACAATTACTCAGAGGAGCATGAGGATCACCCCACAGATTTCAAATAAGCTTGTGGTTTGATCTTTTTTACATGCAAACACCACCAGCTATGGGAAACCTTCTGGAAATAATAACAGCTTCAAGAGAAATTCTATTCCATGGTGTGTAGGACCAGCTTTTCTCCTGGTCTTCCACAGCAAACAGGGACATAAAATGGCATATTCAAATCAGAAGGCAGTGGGTAATTTTAAAAAACAGGATAGTAACATGAGTAACACAGTTCCAAGTCTGAGTTACCATCAGCAACCACTTCCTTAGAAGGTGGGTGTCCTCACTGGAGAGTCTAAAGAAGCCTCAATCTTCAGAAGTAATCATAGCTTTAATACTTATATTACAAATATTTTGCAAGGAACTGCATTCCTTGGGTGCTGCTGGGTAATTATTTCCTCTTAATGATTTTTCTTGTGAAAGAAAATGGAAGGAGTGAGGAATTCCTTCATGCTCTTTGTCAGGCTGTCAGCTTTGGACTTCTACTGACTCCTTGTCCTGCAGGACAAACTGAGACTCATTTAAACTGTCCAGTTCAATAACATCAAAATTAGATGGTGGGTTTGGAAGAGGAGCTGTCATTTCCTGCACCCTTACAAAGACCAGGCACCATCTGAAGGTGTCCTTTAAAAGCTCTTAGAAAATAATACTGCTGTTAGTTTGAACTCCAGGCCACTACAGAGTACTCCCCTAGCTTTCTCTCTCTGCTTCATTCTGGAGTCTGGTTCATCTACCACATGCAGTTTTTGTACAGCTTGAACTTGCTGGCTTAGAGGTCAAACACTGATGCTTTTATTTCTGCCTCACCCCTCCTGACTGAAGAAAGAATAAATATTTGCTTAAAATTAAGCCCATTTTGGTCTGGAACTTCAGCAACAAAACAGTTTGGACTCTCTGCAAAAGAGGAAAGCATCCAGCATGCTTTGCCCTCCCCCTCCCCATCACCCTGGGATTCCAAAAAGACTCAAAGCATTTTGCACAATATTTGAAAATAAATATTGCTCATCTTTGAGCTGATAGTTTGGAGCCCAGACGGGCTCAGGATTTATAATGGAAAGAGTGATGCAAGCTTAACACTATGTGATCCATGTGTTGCTACCATCCAACGACCAGCTCCTGTCCAGTCTCCTTCTTGCATGAACGGTCTTTTTCTTCTAAATATCCCAAGGTTCCAAGACATTGTTCTGATTAACTCCTTCCTGAAGAGTTTGGACCCCAACTGTGGTCAATTATTCTGCCTGGAAGACAGTCAGTAACAGATAATATTTTATTATCATTTTTCCTTAGATTCCCTCATCTCAGAAAGAACTTGCCTTTTTTTCCTAGTGCAAAAACATTTTCTTGAGCTCTAGCTAAGATTGGGAAAAAGATCCAGGGAGACAAATTATGGTGTACCGTTATTAATTTGGAGGTGGAGGAAGGCAGAGAAAAGTCATCCATCACTCCCAGCCCTTTCCAAAGAGAGCCATCATGACTTGCCCACAGGCCTAATCTTCATCATTTTGAAAGGAAAACATCCCGCAAGGAAAAGTCAGGGAAGCTGGAGCTATTGAACAAGCTGATCTATAAAGATAATTCGTTCCATGTTTCTTCAGTCCTGACTTGCTCAATGGTTTGACTCATGAGAGCAGCATAATGCCAAGGTGTTATGGAATGGAAGTGCAGCTCCCTGCAGATAGGGACTTGGCTGGAGCTTGAGCAATTACCTAAGAGGAGCATCCTGCAACTGAACACAAAGCTCCCCACAGCAGAATCCCGTTCCAGTGATCAGATCCATCTGAGACTCTCCCTGCCCCTGGCCTGTGGCCCCACAAAAGACCATGTGAGTACACATGAACCACATGAGGAGAGAGAGAACAAGGTGAGAAATGCCCCTGTGCAAGTCTCTCCTGCTCCCCTCTCTACTCTACCATCCCACCTTGAGCTGAACCAGTGGTTTTCCCACAGCAAAGCTGACTGTGAAGGCTGGGGGGAATAAAGGGAAGAAGGGAAAGACAAGTCCAGTTCCAGGGAGCAGGTGGAGCCTGGTGTCACACACAGCCAGGCACGTGACCGTGCCGATGGGTGTATGCATTACCCTTTATAAATAGCTACCAGCAGATGTTCAGCCAGCAAGTGGCTCTGCTGGTTGAAGCCATTACAGCTTGCAGATGCTTGGCACAGCCCTCCAGCCAAAGATTACCTCTCCTGGAGCTCTGCTGGCAGTCAGCTCTTCTGCAAGCAAAAGTCATCTGGATTAGCTCATACCACCTGGATCAGCTGCTTGAGCAGTGCCGGCTGACTCTGCACCGGGGCAGATTAGGGAGCGCTCACATCATCCTTTTGGTTGGTAGCAACCAGGGGCCTGACATGTCCAGGTCACACAACAAGGTCTGGAGGAGGGTGTCTTGCCTTGATTTGACCCCCATGTGCATTTGGAAAGGCATGTCCATTTTTTGTGTGCTCAGAAGGAAGGTTGTGTGATAAAAAGCTAGAACATGTGGCCAGGAGATTTTGTTCAGCCAATCAAGTTTCTGATGATTTTAGAGTTCCTCTAACATTATTTCTTCCCTCTCCTTTTTTAGTCTGGCTGGTAATTCTTGTGCAGGAATTGCCCTTTTTTATGACTTGTGCAGCTTCTAACGCAATGGAAGTTTTAGATATACACCTGTATATCTAAAACTGACCAGATAAAAGAAAGGTGAACAGGAGCTTTTGCTGGGAGGTCATTTTGAGTTAACCTTTACCTTGTGCATCTAGAACATGTCACAGCTGGACCAAACCTTATTCAGCACCTTTAACTGCTTCCATGGTATAGCAGAGAAGAGCAGCTCGGTCATACTCCCCCGTTTCTTTTCTGTGTCTTACACATCCAGCGTTACAGTCACAGGCACATAAAGAAACAGCACACCAATGATGTGAACATATGCTGTGCTGGCACGTGTATGGTAAGATACACAGATGTGGGGAAACATATGCTGATTTAAATAAACTTTGCAAAGTGCCAGAGCACAGGGAGAACCCCCCCCCCCAAACTTAAACAGACCAATTAGGAAAACTGCAGTTGGGAGGTATCTTGTGTTTTCTCTCCCTTTTTGTTTTTTGGCCTCTTGAGCCTACAGCAAAGTTGGTATCATTTATCCTCAGGCTGGACTCAGATAACAACAATACAAATCCTGATTCCCAGCCTTAGCAGTACCAGTTTTGCTTTTTTTAAAACCTGGAATCCAAATTTAATTATCACAAAAATTAAAATGAAAATAAACCTGGAGACAACTGAACTCTGGGTCACAAAAGCAGAAAGCTGATTGACAGCTGAGGAGGATGAGGAGTTAAATGATGCAATTAGCTTCCTGCTGATTCCTCCATTCACCTACAGGGGGTTGATTTACAAGTATGATATCGGTATAGATGCTCAGACCAAAGCAAAATATAAACTTGCAGACACATAGGAGAGAGATACTGATGAATTCCCTGGGAGAGAGCTTGGGAGCCGTAGCCAAGCCTCACAAAGAAGTGAGCTCCTGACATGCATCCAAGAGATTCAAGGATATTGACTTGCCCAGTGCTGTATTTGCAAGCTGGAGCTCTTCTGTGAGATATCAGCTGTTACCTCGAAGCCTTGAGAAAACCTCAAGTGACTCAAACTGTCCTTGAAGATGAATATATGTGTAGAATAATTGCTCCACTTTGACACATGAAAAAGCATTTTGTCAAGGCATGTGACAGAGGAAGGGCTGGGATGCTAAGAAAAGAAGGAAATAAATGGCTTTTAATAGATCCCATGAGCCAGCACATGTTGGCTCACTTGCATGGCCTCTCTCCCTGTGGGGGACTCTGCATAGTCACACTTCTGTTTGACCCACAGGCTAAAGGAACAGGAAATACCATTGTGTCAGATACAGACAGGTGGGTTTTCTTGCCATGAGCATTGTCCACTGGCTCACAGATGCTTCCCTGCTGTCACAGCTGCATGAAGCATGAGGCTGCCTGGGGCACCCTTGTGTGCACTCAGGATCCCTCCTGCTCAGTGTGTCTTCCACACACAGGATACTCCACCAGAAAGAAAACAACTGCACAGATATTCTGCTGCAAATTTGTGATCTCAGATGATCCTTGCTCCTGAAAGCTCTTCCATTGCTGGAAATCTAATAAATAAATAGAAATCCAGGAATACTATGAAACCACTTCCTAAAGGACATCAAGTTAGCATTTCAAGTTTTCATGGGAAACCTTTCCATTCAACCTTTGCAAAGGGAGAAGGACTGGCATTAGCAGTCCAGTGAAATGAAGAGGAAGAAACAAAGCAATTAGTAGCAGAGCACCTGTCCCAAATCCACTTCCCAGGGACCTGCATCCATTGCACTATTTAAGCATGAGCCCCTTGGAGGAGAAAAGGTGTCCAGGCTGTGGACACATATTCTCGATTTTGAACCACCCAGCAGTAGAGCTGCTTGAGTAGAAGTTCTCCAACTTCTTTGCAATTTGATTGAAACAAAATTGCAAATTATTTAATTTGCATTATTTATTTAATTAGTTTTCTAATTAATTATTTAATTAGTTTTCTAATCCAGCTCCTTGTGGCTGAAATGAGTAAGGGAACATGCAATGGGAGAAGCTGTTAGCAGGAGAGGTGTGACAAGTACAAGGGGAAGTGATTTGTCCCATCAGCACAGCTGCTGGCAGAGGGGACATCTGTCTGTACCGTTAATCTCTATTGGGATTGTCAGTGGGATGCTGTGGGGAGGAAGCAGTTCACTCTGAAAACCAGCAGATTATCCAGTGTGCCTTCTAGTGTAGAAGAACTATGCCACTATATAAGGCATAGTTTTTACCCTGAAATTCTCTCAGAGAGCATATTTACCTCTCCTTCAGAAGAAGAGAGCACAAAAGAAATTGAGGACTTATGGTTAAATTCGGGACAAGCTTTCAAGGTAGTCTTAACTTCATGAAGTCTCAGATTTTGCCCCTGGAGGGTCATCTGCCCTCCAGGAACTGGATTTAAAGCAGATTTCAGCACTTTAAAACACTGCTCCCCACCCCTCGCCTCAACCCTGCGGGTGACAGCCGCAGGAGAGAGGATCCTGTCTGTGCCATGGCACGTAGCATTGACGTGGCTGTCCTGGCCCAGCTTGCCAGCTCAGAAGGAGAACTGAGTTTGTGGTGAAGATGGGCATCTGCTGACTCTCTGCACGAGTGCTGGAGCCTGGCCCCGGGGGATCCGCCAATGTCTTCCTCTGGAGCTGCTCTTCGGAGAATGAAACGAAGCTGTTGGAGCTATCAGCCTAGTTCCTTTCATGAGCAATAAATTCACAGTGAAAGCAGCAGAAACAAAGCTCTCCTAAATCTGTTCTACTTTCCAGCCTAAAAGAAAAGAGAAAAAGAAAGAGGAGGGTTAGCTTAAGGGTTTCTCCTGGACCCTCTCTGTATTGGTAGGAAAACGCTCTGAAATCATGCTTCCTAGAGATGCAGAGCTTGGAGTCCACAAAAAGGCTGCAGACCCCAAAGAATAGTCAATTATACAATCAAACGAGCTGTTAATGGCACTCATTCACGTTTCTTTTAGCTGGAAGATCCTCACAGTAGGAGACCTTCAGGGGTTTGCCTCAAATCACCCTCCCTGCCTCTGCATGGGAGAGGAGACTGAAGCACTGAACACATGCTGGAGCCGTACACAGCTGGGTTGTGGGGATTGTTTTACAAACAGTAAATCGGTTGCTCCAGATCTGGAGCAGAGCACAGGTTTCTTGAAGTCTGGATCACGACGTAACTCTCAGCTTCTCCCCCCATCTGATGTGCGTGCAGAAGTGCAGCTGCAATCATGCAGTGCTGTGCCCCGGCCCCTTCTGTTCCGAGGGAGCGCTGGGGTTTTTCACCGCCAGGCACATGAATCCGGCCGTGCTGCTTTGAGACCAGGCAGTACTCTGTCCCTCCCGGTATTGCCTGTTGCTCTGTGAATTTACTGCCTTAATTAGGACGTGTTCAGAGATCTCTGGCTTGCCTTTCGTTGCTGGGTGGAGACATGCCGTGAGCAAGGGCTTTTTTTGGGTTTGCGTTTTTCCCCTCTTTCGTTCCAGCAAAATTACAACAATGCCTGTTTCATGTTGTTCCATGGGGCTTCCCTTTGTAAAGAAAACTCATCAGCTTTGCTAATATAATCACTCAGTGATGCCATGTCAAAATGTGATTAAATGAATAACCACAGTCTTTTCAACACATCTCTCTGTGCAAACAGATGTTTAGAAAGAATGCAATATGTTGCAGGAAAAAAAAAGTCAGCAAGCAATAATGTCTAAGCAGTTGGGGCCTGAAGTGTCATGCTATGGGTATGGCCACTGCAGCCCATGGGGATAAATGGAGATAAAATTTCTTCCTGAAAATTCCAAAGTTGTCAGCGTCATTAACTCTCAGATCCTCCAACTTCTATCTCAGTGCCACCTCCCCACCCCTCCTACAGTAGTGACGTCCCTTTCAGTTTGTGGGTTATTTTATGGGTTTTCCAACCAAGGCACTGATTATTAGAAATGTCCAAGAGAAGCTTGTCAGAGGTGAACTACTTTATTGCAGTCAGGATTCATGCTCCTCTTAGGAGAAATCCACAGAAACACGTCTGGAAGTCATGAACCTGTAGTTGCTGTAGAGGCACCAGGCTTCAGAGCTTCTGTGAACCCTCAATGTTGGTGGCAAAACAGCCACTCCATAGGAAGGACTGGAGTATTTCATACAGGAATTTAATCTTTTGGGTATAAAGGATTTAAAGCACAAGGCCAACAGAAAAAAAAAAAAAAAGAGAGAGAAAATTAATGACAATTCAGTCCATCTAATGCAGCAACTTCTGTGGCCTTGGTGTCAGAAGTATGTGAGCATTTCAGAATGTTTGTAGGATATTTCTCCTTTTAGTACTCATTGCTGTTAATTGTCCATTTTACAGAGAACCGTTAAAGTACAGCTTTCACATTTCAGTGTTTCTTCCTACCCTAATTTTAGATGTCTACAAGGCACACATGAAATCCAAGATACCAGAGGTATCCAAGGTATCCAAACTTGTTTGCAAGGACTGGAGAGAAGTCAGTATTAGAAGGTGATTCCCTTGTCTAAGCACAGGTGTTTAACCATTTCCCTGGGCATTCCCTCATTGGTCCTGTCACAATTTTTACATCTTCTTGTTAATGCATCTTCCTGTTCAAGGAGCTGATATTTGCTAAAGGAGATGTGGGACTCCTCTGCTATAGCACTTGCTGCTCCTAGTATAAAAAGAAATGGATACTGTGTTAAGGACATAAGTATCCTTTGGGATGCCTTCTAGACATATAAAATAATGGTGAGGATGATTACTAATGAACCAGAACAAGTTCTAGAAAAGAAAGTTACGACAAAAGGGTGTTTGTTTATTCCCAGCTGAGCTCCCACAGGGTCAAAGTATCATACCCATGAATCCCTGGTGTGTTCACTTGTCTCTACACTAGTGTAGAAAAAAGATAAGGTGGAGCCAATATTTTCATTATGCTGCTTCATTTGCAGTTTTGAAAGTCAGCCATAAATAAAAGCACCCTGGAAGACATTTTGGCAGATGGCATCCTGACTTGTGAGTGACTCCAGTTGATTTTGATTTCCATTTATATTTTCTGACTTTTTTTTTTCTTAAAAAGAAGACAAGAAAATTGCTTCAGATAAACACAAGACCCAAAACACTATGACATAAAAGGATTACTATGGGCTACAAGACCTCTTAGCAGGAGAGAAAAATAATGATGTGCAAATATCTGAAGATCATCCAAGAAGAAAGATCAGTCATTCAGGGAGGTCCAGGGTGGAGGACAGCTAACGCAAGACATAGAGAATTAAGAGCAGCAGGTTAAGGCTTAGCAAAGGAAAAATTAGGTTGAGGAAAACTTTCCTAAAAGTGGACTAGTGTCCCAAGGCAGGAGATGGAAACTTGATTGTTTGAGTCACGCAGCCCTGGGCTGGCCCTGTGTCTGAAGGACTGTTGTGGTGAGCTATTCTACATGGGCAGGGAGAAGCCTGCGTACCTTGGAGATTTCTGCTCCCCACTTGGATGAGTCACTTCAAAGTGCAGGATGAATTTTAAGCTGTTGGGTTAAACTGAGCAATGCTGGCCAGGATACATGTCTCTGCTAGGAGGGGAAGACTTCATTGGTTAGATAGTGCTAAAGTTTCACCTGCTCCAAAAGCATACCAGAAATCATGAGTTAAGCCATCTTTACCCATCAGCACAAGAGAAGCACAGAAAACATTATCTTACCTTCCTACAATCCTGGAAGCTGATGAATGTTTATGGTGTAGAAGAGATTGTTTGTTTGAAGACATAAAATCTATAGGAATGGAGGAGAGGAAGATGGTTCAGTGCCTGGGAAGACTGGGGGTGCATCATTTAACAATCCTATACAGCACTGTAAGCATTTCAAAAAGCTTCTCTGTTCAGGAAACTGAGTCACACCTACAGCTCTCCCTTTCTCTCTCCTTGTAGTTGCCTTTTGTGGTGTTCTAGAGAGGAATCTTCTCCAGCTCAGGTGAATTCTATCTACCCTTAAGTTGGTAGCTCACACAGCTACTCTTGTCTATTTGATCCAAGCCTGATTCTACTCCTGGCCTGAGATATTTTCCTGGTGCAAAGCAGAGTCTCGTTTTCTTTGAAGGCTCTGATATAACTCAGCCAGTATGAAAATGGATCGCAGTAGAGGACCATCACTTTCACCTTTCCTTTTCATTAATAGCTTTTGGGGGGCATCTCGCCAGCTGCTGCCTTCCTCCTCTGCTGCTGGTAACCAATGGAAACAATTGCTCATGCTTGCACTGAGTGGACACTCTTATTAATTCCAGCTCTAAACACAGAAATTGCACATTCTTTAGAAAAATGGGACTGACTCCAATCACATATCTCAGTTACCCTTCCATTCCAGAATGACACTTTGGGGTCTGAATGAGATCAGTGTCCACTTACCTTGGAGCATGCTCTGCTTTGCACCAGAGCTTAGGAGCCTGGTATGGCACTGAACACCTTATCAGGCCGGTGGGCATCTCCAGAGAATCTGCCATAGGTAGGGAAGGCAGGGGAGTCAGGGCAGGGCTGTAGTAGGGAAGGCTGGGGTCTCAAACACCCTATCCTTGAACAGAAACCAAAGAGGAAATTTGGGGTATTCCACATGGAGGACTGAGTTCAAGGGTGACATGGCTCAGAGAGGTTTATCCAGACCTTCTCTGAAATCTGACACAAACTTGGCCTGTTTGTTTCCATGAGGAGAGCATCTGCACGCCTTTTTGCAAATCTCCCAGCAACAATGATATAAATAAAACCCTAGACTACAGGGCTGTCCCAACAACTTGTCCTGCCCTTTCTTACAAGGGGGGCTTATTCCATGAAAGACTACAATCTACACTAAATTTTTGTGTGTCTATTTTTTTCTTTTTCTTTTTTTTTAATCTTGGAAAAGAATCAGGAAAAGCTCTACCAAGGTAATGATTAATGCAAGGAATCACATCCTCACATATTGAATAAATAAATATAAGATAATATAAATAGAAAAAAACTCTTGGAATTTGTCAGTCCATGGTCTTATTATCTTGAGCTCCAAAGCCAAAGTTGCAGACTATGGTTTACAGATGCTCTTCCCCTCTTTCCCTCTCCTCCTCCTCTTTTTCTTTTTTTCCTTGCTTTTTTATTCCTCCCCCCCAAAGGCAGCTCAAAGGAGGTTGTGGCTCCCTTGCTAGGAATTGCTCCTCTGACAGAAACTTTGCTTCCCTTTTCAAATGAGTTTGGCAAATGTTAGTGAAAAGGTTGCTAGTAAATATTCTTTGAAAACATTTATAGGTTTCTGAGGGTGCATGAAAACTGTCCAGGCTGTAGTTCACAGAACTTCTACCCCAACAGAGACCTGGGAAACTCTTCACTGTTTTTTGTCCAAACTACTCCTCCGTTCATATGATGTTTGAAAAGTCCTACACACAAAAAGATAAATGAAAAAGGAGAGCAAAAATAATCTAAAAGGGACACATGTTTTTATCTCTTTTTTTTAAATCTGGTGATCCGAGATTAGAGGAAATTACAGCCAGTCTTCCTAGTTGTTTAGGTCCTTAGCTCTTAGGGTCAAGGAGATGAGAGATTTTGTTTGGGATCCTTGATAAATGGTTTCAAGGAGACCTTTCTACATGGTATACTTTGTTTTGGTTTGTTTTTTTAATTGTAGCCCCAAATCACACCCTTAATTTGTTTGAAGTATCTTTTCTCTAACTTTCAACTGGCACCAATCTTTCTTGGGTGAATTTGGGACTACTCAGAGTCTTCACTGAGATCTTAAATCTGAAGATAAGTGGGGGTATTTTTCAGTCCATAGCTGTTCTCTGGGTCAGTCCTTCAGATTTGTATCAGTGCTGTAGAAGAAGTCTCTGTGGCAGCCATCAGTAATGAAAAAAATTAATTTTCAACTCTCAGCTCTATAGTCTTTCTCATTTACTCCATGGGCACTAGGAAGGGAGAAGCTGGTGAACCTGTTTCTGCTTTAGGAATTCATGAGGTTGAATTTGTGTGGCGAAATCTGTGTTTTTCATTATCAGAAAACTTTCCTCTAGATAATATCAATTTTCCATAATTACTCATTAAAGAAATAAAAATAATTCCCAGAAACAACTGGTTGTTCAGCAAAGAAATATTAACCGAAACCTCTTCTATATCAGATGTTTTCATTGCATTCCTCTCCCTTTGCTCCTTTGTGAGTTGCACTTTGGTAAGAAAGACCTTTGGTTGTCAGTCCTTCCAGGATCTCACATGAAATGAGCATGGTAGGTGTCATCTCTCTCCTCAGCTCCCTCCTTTCTGGGCCAATTGTCAGGGTCACAGAAAACTCCCAGGGCACTTGGCAATCTCTTGTTGGACATCTCGTCTGGGAAGACATGAGAACCACTGGCCAAAGCTGCAAAAAAATTTGAGCCCATTTCAAGGTTTGAAGGGGAAGCAAAACAAAAAATAACCCTGTGCTAATTCCCAATGTTTCTGCTGACTCAGCATCCAGACAACTGGAAATTTCTCCTTGACTTGGAGCGATGTGTCCAAACAGAAAGCCTGAACCTGGCCACACTTCTGTGTTTAAAAAAGTTTGTAACCAGACCTCCACTTTACAGTTGGCCTGAAGCCAGTACTCACAAAGTGGAATGAAACCTCTCTTTGATTATTTAATACAGCCCCAAAACTAGAGCAAAGCTGATCACAGGCATGGATTTGGATGGGAATATTAGGGGACAAGGAGTACACCCCACACTGGGCAATAATGCCAAAGGGCAACAAATAACATTGCGGGGTCATAATTATCCACATTCCCAAGGCTCTGTTTCAGCCAGGGACTTATCTTGCTGTTCTTCACAAATCAATCAGGATCCAAACAAGATGCAAGTCTCCTCAAATTCTGGTGTGAATGCTGTGGATTCAGCAGAACTGTGCTCAGACTTCAAGCTCCAGGAGATTTCCATGTCAGTAGTTTTGCTAATTCAGTCCTTTTTCTACACTTTCCTCACAGCCCTCTCCTGTAAGTACTTCATCCGCTGGAGCTGGCCATATAATCAATTTACCACCCCCAGGCTTGGCTGACTTTGATAAAGAGGATTTAGGGGGTTAATTTGAGCCCTCATATTTCTGAGGGGACGCTATACTTAGGAAACTTTCTGCGGTGCACTTCAGCATGGATTAGTTGTTCTACTTCCCATAAAACCTTATGTCTGCCAGCTTGCCTAGGATTAGAACTAAAATGGAGTGCGTAGATCCCATTGCCACAAATAGAGCTTCTGCACTAGGGCTGCTTTGCTTGGGATATGAGCCAAAGTTATAAATATTGAGGGCTTGATTTTTCAGTCCATCACAGTTGCAGTGTATATATATATATGTGTGTGTGTATATATATATATATATATATGTATGTGTATACATATACATACATAGATACGTGCTTATGTGTGTGACACTTCACACCCATGGCCACTCTGAATGCACACAAGCAAACTTTTCGTGCTGTCCTTGAAAACTTCATATGACAGGACAGAGTCATCCTACTATTAGTGATGTTTTGAAACACAAATTAAATTAGAATTTTTTATCCTCAGTGAGACAGGTTTGATGTTTTTAACTCTCAAAGGACACATATCTCTGTGGTGGCTTTGTGTGACACTCAAAAGGAAAGATCACCCAGAGACCTGCACCAAAAAGGAGGCTCTTCTATTTTACAGTTTCAAATTATACTTCTAACACTGCATAACTGTGCTGTCTGCTTTCCCTGGGGTTGGCTGTTCCTTGGGAATCCAGAAGGAAAATATCAGAGTCAGACTAGTCAGCTTGTTATGTGAAGCCTGTTGCCTCTTCCTCTGGCTTGTTTGTAGACCTTGATTAAATCTTGAAAGAAGCACGGCTGTTCCTGATACTAGCTGCCAACCTCCTCTTTAAATGAGCAAAATTAATTCTCCATATTGGTTATGTTGCCACTCATGAAAGATGGTGATTGGGCTGTTTGCCAACAAAGGTCCACAGGCAGTGAAGGCTGCTGATGCAAACACTCAGCAGCATGTCTTGAAGAAGTGAGGGAAAGAGCCATCAGGGCTTTGTGGTGCTGCTGGCCATGGGCTGACTATGATCTGGATACCTGAGCTGGAAAACGGTCCTGAAGAGCTCACTGTGGAAAGCAGGAAAGGGAGGTCTAGCAGAGAGATGTTCAAAATCTCCATTTCTGACACTCTCCAAACCTGGTTGCTGTTCCTAATGGTTGTAGGAGCTGCACAGACACGTGGGAGCTGCCAAGAAGCAGAATTACATCCCCATCTCTTTGAATTCCCACTGTCCTGGACAAGATCATGATGAAAAAGCATCTTCACCCTCCTGTTTTTGCAGGCTTGAAAGAAATGAAATAAAGACAACACATGTGAAGGAGCACTTGAAGAGGAAACCTCAAAAGCTGCTACAGGCAGAGGCAGAAAATCCTATCCTTGCCCAGCTCAATCTTGCCTTCTCTTGCAGACTATGGTAGTTCAAAAGCCCTGCTACTGCAGAATCCCAGGCATAGGTGGAAGGGCATTAAGATAATTTTTTTTTCAGTTATAAATCTATGGTGGTAGCACCTAAAAATCCCAGCCCAATCTCAGAAGGTCCCTATCAGGGTGTCCTGTAGATAGGTCAAAGGAAAAACAGCTATGACATTAAAAGTTTTTGAATTTGAGAGAATATCCCATGCATCTGTATTAAATCTGCCCACTTCTTGCTGTGTGGGTCATCCTCATGCCAAGTTTTCCTTGTAATTCAGGAGCAAAAAATATACTCCAGGCTTGGTGCCATGCAGTGAAAACACATGTCTTGTCTGTACATAATTGTACAGAAACTGGAGCCTTTTATTTCTCATGAGAACAGGTCCATGACAATCAAATCCTGTCTTTCTGAGACACTTATCTGGCATCTTGTCACATAATTTCTGTGGATTTCATCTGTCTGATTTAACTATCCCCAAATTCCTGCAAAGCTGGGAGGTACTGTTGGCTTTTTGAACTAATGAATTGTCATATATATATATATATGTTTATATATATATGTGTGTGTGTGTTTATATATATATATACACATATATATATGTTTTTATATATATATCCATATATTAATTCCCTTCAAAAATACTTATTAATTTCAACTAACGTCACTCATGTTGAATTTCTTAGGTTAAGGACTAAGTTGGTCTGACACCTCAAAAATTGTTCATGTTTTTGTTTTGAAACATTACATAGATGTATCTATATTTAACTTTTTAAAAATAGGGATACTACTTTTCTCCCCACCTTTTTAGCCATAAAAATTAAACAAAAAGGCTTTTTTTTTGACTAGTTGGAGCATTTATATTTGATGTCCCAATAAAACAAACAGCTTTTTGTTGTTGATGCTTTACTGGAAATGTTTCAGATGAACACCAGTCTACATATTTGTACTGTATCTTGGCTTTTAAATCAAAACATTTTTTCATCCTGTTATCACCTATTATATCAACTAAGCTGGTGGCATAGGTGATTTAAATTCCTTGCTGAAGGTCACAAGGGCACTGGTGACAGAGAGCTGCACGGAGTTCCCCCAGTCCTGGGGTACTGCAGAAAAGTACATGAACTGGGACTTACCTTCATTTGAAAGCTTTCTCCAAAGATCTTTTCACTCTGCAAAGCAAGTGAAATTCATTTCAGAACCTACCCAATGAGACTGGACTGTCATAATTGGTGCCAAGGATTTTTCACTTTTGAGATATTCTTTTTTTTTTTTTTCTTTTCTGGGAAATTATCTTTCACACATGCTTTCCCTCTCTCTCCCCTCCCCCACATATTTTCAGTTTCTGCATTTTTCTGTGTATATCTGGAAGATTTCTCATTTGAAAAGCATATTCTCTCTTCTGTTAGGAATGGGTAGGAGTCTGGCAAGCTTGGCCTTGCCATTTGCTCTGTCACTGGAAACTCTTGCACTCCCAACTTAGCCACGGAGATGACCTTCTGCCACCCGCTCCTTCCTTTAGTGTGAGATTTGGGGGCTGTTACTGCACATAAAGCAGACAGGCCTGGCTGCAGGTCTGTTAAGGCTGGATTCATGGTGGGGAAGCTCCTACAAGTCAGGAACCCAAGTGCTCTCCGTGAGCCTGCACGAGCCTTGGTGTGACTGGACCCAGTGCAGCTGCTGATGGCAGGAGACGCTGCCTCCACATCGTAGCTGCTCTGCTTCAGTGTCCTGAGCAACCAATCCCCTGCTGAATTTTCCCACCTTGTGGTGAGAAATTAAATTCTTTGTCAGGGCTGGGAAATCCCCAGAATGGCCTTAAACCATGTTCTTCAGAGCGCCGTTGACACTTTGCAGCGCGCTCTGTTCATGCCCGTGCGTGCACACGCACAGAGCACTTTGCTGCTCGGTCCTCCCAGGGGGGAGCCCTGAGAGTTTGTTTTACAGGAACTGTCATACTGGTGGTTAAAAAATGGCTCTCTCAGACCCTCTCAGGCATCAAATCTTCCTTCTGGGCTAATGCCAGCACCCTCCAAAAGCAGCAAGAGTTACTGATTTCCTTGGTCAAAAACCTTCCCTCTGTGTCTTCTTCCACCCAGTTTACTCATTGCAGCTCCCAGCTGGACATAGCAAGTCAGCTGGGAGGACCAGCAACATAGCTCACCTCCTCTTCCAGATATTTAATGGAAGATTTGCATGCTTTGGTCAGAAAGTGATGATTCCCAAGTGGTCTGCTCTCTTGACTTATGGGCCACCCCCACCAGGTACTCCAGGGGTTTGGATGACAGAGGGATTTAGGAAAATTCACAGATGACCCTAGTTCCTCAGTAGTGTGGAGCTGGGTTGCAAGGTGACCTGATACTGATCCCCTCAGTGGGCTCCCTGGCTTTGCTTCCAGCTCTCAGGAAGGGCTGAAGGCTGCTCTGCTCCTCTGCCAAACACTGCATACAGCCATAGCACAGGTCTTGCAAGCCCTGCTGCCTCCCTCCCCATTCCTCTCCTGGTGGGACACCACGGAGTCTGTGCCATTGGAATGAGCTGGCAGGGCATAGCAGGGCATTGCACCGTAGCCCCTCCTCGGTACACCAGGAAGGTGCAAGCACAAGAAGTGGGTGCTGACTGCAGTCAGTGCTGTTTGCCTGCTCAGTTTGTGAGTTGGTGTGAGGGAGGGGTCTGAGGAGCACTAAATCACCTGGCTGGGCTAACAAACAGGTGGGATCCATGTGGGCCTTCAAGCCATATGACAGTGCTTTGAAGTTTTCTGCAGAAATTTGGGAACCAGGACCCTGTGCACCACTGGTTTTGACTGGCAAAAATATTTCAGATGCTTTGACTGTTTCAGTAAGAAGTTTCAGGCTTCACAAAATACCATTGCCCATAAATTCTGGCCTTCTCTAATTTGGTACAGGCTTTCCCTGTACCAGTCATCTTGCAGAACCTCACTGGTTTTCTTCTGGTTGTGTGCCCTGAGAAAAGGATTTGGGGAGGCAGTTCTAAATGGGATTGATCTGAGGAGAGGCAGTGTAGTGGGGAGAGGGTCGGTGTTTTAGCAGATACATAGGACAAAGCTTCCCCTGGTGAAAGGCAGGCTGGGAAGCAATGCTGTGTGCATCCTCAAGGTGAGTGGAAGTGCTTTCCCAGCTGTGCTCACCTGGATGTTGCCTAAAGATCCAGTTGAGGCAAGAGCCAAAGTTTAATGAGAAGAGCATGCAGGCTGCCAGCTGGGTCGGGAACTGTTCCCATGGTCACATGGAGTTTACAGGACAAAGCAAGAGACACAGATTTGCTCCAAATGTGTGAGAACAGGAAACAAGTTGAACTGGGAAGGAGAGGGGGAAGAAAGAAATGGCAGGAAAAAGGCTTGGCTTCAGGTTGAGATACCACAACCTCCAAGAGAAAGGTGGTGAACTGAGGCTTGTGTTGGTCTGAACAGGTAGGACCATGTTTCCTTCTCCAAACCGGGGAGAAAAGATGTGATGGTGCCTATGAGGCTGATGCTGGGGGTATTTAGGCTTCAAATTCTCTCTGGGGGCAGGTGGAAGCACTTGGTACCTTGCCCAAGCCTGAAGGAGGCTCTTCCATAACATACCAAGTGCTGGCACAGAATGCCACTGTTCCTGTGATGGGGATACAGGACCTCAGAGTAGAGGGCAGAGTGTTGCTTTGTCCAAAGGCATGCAGCAAGTAGACCTTCAATGAGAATTGCCTATTTTTCTTAATGCCCCCCAGCCCCCACCAAAAAGCCCCATTTTAACATGAAGTTTGTGCTGTCCAGCCCTGAGCCTGCTCCGTCCTGATTCATGTCACCGAAGGTGCTTGAACTGATGCCTCTTGGTTTTTTCACTTCCCTCTGGAGTCCTGCCTTCCACGGGGATTTCTCCTGTGTCCGCAGTAAAGTTTCAAGGACTCCCTTGCCCTCTGGCCCAAAGGTTTGGACACCTGCCTGCAGTACTGAGAGGCGCTGGCCGGGATTTCCCCAGCAGCCCGCAGCCGTCAGGTGCCCAGACTGCCCACAAGGGAGGAGTGCCCCAATTCCTCAGGCTCCCTTCAAACCCTCCATGAAGAAGCCAAAGGCTGCCCAGACCAGGTGTTCTGCTGGTTCCAGAACCACCAAATCCAACTCCCTGTCACCTGAGGGAATGCAGAAGCCGTTGCTGCTGCTGGCAGCCAGCTGAAAACTGCTGATGTCCCCAGCCTGTCTGCAGATGTGCCTTCCTCTCACTCTCAGACCTTTCCAGACTGGTGGAGTTTGTTGGGTTTTGGTGTGGTTTACACAGATTATTTGGGAAAGTTTCTCACACCAACTTGCCCCTCAAGTTCCCATACAAAAAACAAAAAGAAAAAAAAAAAGAAGAAAAAATCCTGGCATGACACTTGCCAGTAAATTTTAGCTAAAGTAAAAGGCAGTAACTGGTGCTTTTTTTTTTTTAAGTGGTTGTTTTAATTTAAAAAAGATAAATAAATTCAAAGGCACCAGTCCAGGCACTGGTTTTAATTTCTGGGAGGAGAAAAAAAGCAACTGAAATCACTACCAGTGTTTTTTCTTTCCTGAGACTTGTAACTTAAAGTGACCAAAAATGATTGCATTTTTTGACAATGAGCTGCACAATATCCTCCAGGTGTTTAGAACAAGAACCCTTCTGGACCATCCTCAACTAAGATCCCTACTTGCACCTGGGATTTTGGTGCTAAGAAATATCTAATGAGTATATTATACCTTCTCCACACTGCCAGCCACTGCTATCTTGTTATTTTAATATGAGCTTTACACTAAAAGTAGGTAGAAGTAAGTTCTGGACAAAGGCACAGAATTCCTCTTGAGTCAATATTTGAGCTTTGAAGGAGAAGAGACTCATAAAGAAACTCTTTGGGTCCATCTCTAATATAAAATAGCAGAAACTGCTCGCACATAAGGAAGACTTTACACCCCAAACTTTTGGCCCAGAATGTTTTCTTTTTCTGTTTAATTGTAAATTTTCGATTTCACCATTTTAAAGTTGCTTGCAGCTGATACAGCTCTGCCAGTAAGTGAGCACAGACTGAGTCACTGTTTTATATAGATCTGTCCATAAAATCATGGAACTGACTTCTGAAGTTTCTTGCCAAAGAGAAGGAAAGTTCAGGGAAGGGTAGGAGGAGCTGACAAAAGAAAGGGCAGAGGACTTCCTGACCCCTTTGCTGAAGCTTTGTGCTGACAACCTGATTTTTAGAAGATTGACTGGATGGTTGATTGTGTGGAGGTGCTGGGAGGACTGTTCCTGACAGGGCTGTAACAAATGCAGGAATACAATGCCCATGCTGGGTGAAGTATCAGAACGAAAGCTTCAGTCAGTTTTGCCAGTTTGGGACAGAGAGGACTGGATTCTGTAGGTGTACAGCCAAGTGTCTGTCCTTTGCCTGCTTCTTGTACTCCAGCTCCAGATGCAGCCACTGAAGAAACTGCACCATGTCTAATGACAAGCAATATGTAGCTGCTCTTTAAATCAGGACTCTCAGAAACTGAGGGATTTCCTAGAATTTCACAGCAAGGAATGAAGCAGATGTATTTCTGGGCTTTGTAGCTCTGACCACCTGCAACTCTTGGGCTTTGCCACTTGTTGGCTCAGAGAGGAGGGGAGCCCACTAAGGAACACAGCATTCCACCCAAGTTTGGCCCCAAAGTGGAAGGTATCCAGCTCCCACAGTAACATTTAGGTCCATTTCAGAGGAAGGCTTGTTCAATTGCAATACAGCACATGTTGGCTGGCTGGGTTGAAGTCCATGGAAGTAAAAAGCAAGGCAGAAATGCCAGTAATTCTGACTATACCAGAGATGCATTGTGGCCCCAAGAGTCTAAATCTACCCCTGACCAGACAGTTTTGATAAGGACAAATCTCTGCAGGAGCTGCAATGTTACCGTACCTTCCCAGACATATTTTCTCCTGAGCTTTGCAAGATGTGTTTGTGTCATCAAGAGGAGCTTTAGCAGGCTGGCGGTGCACATGGGCAGGACTCCGTTTTCCCCCTCATTTCTGAATTATTCTGTAAGTTTGGGTGAGGGTGTTGTAGTAGGACTCAACTCAGAACATGATCTCATCTGCTCTGGTAACACAGCTTCCAATTTGTTGAAGACTGAAGCACTCTTTCAAATTTAATGCATTTAAGAAAAAGAGCAATAGAGCTGCTGGGGAAATCCCCTGAAGACTGGGTCTCTGCTGAGACTCTAATCTAGGTAAAAGGGCTGCAGGCACAATTCGGTGCGCTGCAGAGTTGGGTTTTTTTTTGTGAGCTGCCTGGCTGATTACACCTGTAAGGAGGCAGGGAGTGCTCCCTTCTGCCTAGCAAGGCTGCTTCAGGGCTTCAAAGGCTATAGACCCTGCCATCTGCCCACCACTGTAAGGGTCTGGTCCCAGCTGGAAGGTGGCACTCACCAACTGCCTTAGGTGGGTATTAGTGTGTAACATGTGTGCTCTAAGGACTAGGAAAGGTGTAGGCTTGCATGCTGCTGGCCCTTGATGGTTTTCAATAGGATGCAGGTGGGGATGCACACAGCTGAGCTGGCATCCCTGAAAGCCACAACACTCAGTGACAGACCTGACACATGCTGTGGGCCTTTTCCTGTCTTCCCGTGCCCCCCACTGCTGCTTGTTTGCAAAGTCCTTCACAAGACAGAGGAAGTAGAAATAGACCCCAAGCTAAACCTATCTCCCTGTCCTGAAAAGAGAGGGAAGCTTTGCTTTTGTGTTACCAAAGTAACCAAGAAAGCAACCTCCTGACACTGCTGTGTGAGTCCTCAGCTGGTTTTATAGCCTTTTGGCAAGGTCCTTCCAACCAAATTATATTACCAGAGACTGTGAGCAGGAGCCACTCTAATGAGGAAAACTCCTGCTTTCTGCAACTGCTAATGTAATAAGTGGCAATTTTATGGCTAAATCAGAAGACAAAAAACAAGGGGAGAGAGGGAGAAGAAGAAAACCTCTCTATTTTAAAATGCAGCCAAAACCTGCAGGTTTTGGAATCTACTGCTGCCAATTATTTTAACAGCTCCAACCTGTTTCCCCAGCAGAAGGAAAAAAATAAAAATACCCCCTCCAGCCCCTCCTCCCCTGTCCTTTGGGAAGAGAGGGGTTTGGATTAGCTCTTCAGAATGAAAACAAACACATTGAGGCTTTTATAGAGCCAAGCTGTTCCTGCGTCTTGAGAGCAGAGCGAGAAAAGATCTAACAGGTGCTGCATGATTTTATATGGCAGCGTCACGAGAAGTGCTGGTTCTCACTCGTGAAAGGAGGCTTTCTTTGCCCTTAGGCTGGTGCCCTCCTCTATCCCCAGAGCCTGTGGCTTTGGTTTAACAGCCTATGGCAGTTATTTAAGCTCCAACCAGTGCCAGAAGTCTAAGCTTGTGTCTGTCACGTTCCTTCCCCCCTGCCAAATGTGGGCCTCAGGGTGAGGGACTCTCTTGATGGCTGGTGGGACTCCTGCTCCACCCCATGCCTCACCATGGGTGCTCCTTGGGGAACACGAGTACACCAGGGTCAGGGCTGGAAAATTGGTTTTCCCAAAAAACTCAATCCTTGTCAACCTCCCAAGCTCAGGTCCTGCAGTCCAGCCCTCCTCCAAGTCCTGGGAGTGAGCTGCTTTCCCTCTTACTGCACAGAGAGAGCCATGCATCCTGCAGTAGTAAACAGTTCTTACACTCCCATGAACCCTGAGAAACCTTGGGACAACAGTCTTTCTCCACAGTAGATGGGGAAGGTCCTAGATAGACAGAGACCAACCAACAGCAGAGCGGAAAAGTTTTGAAAATCCATTGAGATATAAATGTAAGCACTGACAACATTTCCAGAGAGTCCCCAAGTGAACCCTGCAGGCCTTGGCCCTGCCTTGTGATTTGCTAAGCAAGGAGCTACAGCAGCCTCCACATCCTTTGGAGGAGATATGTAGCGTGTGATCGCATCCCCGTGACAGACAGCCACCAGGCAGAGGTGATGCAATGGCCATGGAGGAGTTCACATCACGACTATTTCAGGGGGTCTGCTGAAATAAACATTTGAACTGAGCTGCAGTTGGGACTGACCTTTTATTGTCTTGCTGCTCTTGCTGTAAAAATAACCTCCAAATTAGCCCCAGCTGTTAGCAGGTTTCATCATTAAAGTTTTGTTTGGTATTTGAGAGGAAGGAAATCAGACACTTAAAGAACAATATTGCATTTTTTTTCTCTTTTCTCCCTCTCCTTCACCCCCCACCCCCACATACACTGGGATGTCTAGACCTGGTTTTCTCCATTGGAGTGGTGAGCTACTGTCAGATAAGACAGCAGACATTGCTCCACAAACTTTTAAATTTCTTTTAGGAAGCATTCCCTTCCCCCTTGACACACATTTGCATGCAGACAAGAAGAGGAACAAACGTACTGAGGAAAAATTCCAGCTATAAACAAACCTTCAAAGTTTTAGCTGCATTTTTACTTGTCTGGAAATGTGGCAATACCACGCAAGGCGGGCTGCTGTTGTACAGATCCACTAAGCAGACTAATGGAGAGCAGATCATCATCTGCATCATATGCAAGCCACTCTGCTATGCACCCAGATGGATATGGAAAGCCTTTAGCACCTGGCTCTCCAGCAGCCCCAGACTCCACTTTGGCCACACCATGCTTGGGAGGATAGAAAAGCTGTCAGCAAAGACAGGAACATGCCTCTCTGATTAGTCTGGAAATCTGCCATGTTCAGCTTTTCCCTTGTGCCTTTTGACACCAGGAAGGGAGGATGGGGAGGCATGGATTATCTGCTGCTGCAGCTTTGTCCCCTGCCAAAAAAATAGGGCATTTTGAGGACCGTCTCAAGGATTTCAAGAGGAAACAGGAGGTGCTCACGGCTGGTAGGGACACCCAAGCCTCAGAGCAACTCAGCTGGAAATTTCATGCCACTGGCCCAAGGAGTTCTCACCCCTCCTGCCAAAGGGAATCTGTGTTGGATAGTTGCTCCTCTAATCTGTCCTGGTATGCAAGAAATAAGCTGTTTTACTTGCTATGCCCCACAGTGCAATGAATTTCAGGACAGGAAAGCTTTAAAAGTGAGTAGGAAACCCATGTTTTCCTGAGCTGAACCCATGTTTTCCACAAGGCAGATTGGTACTCTGCAGTCCAGAAGAAAGGTGGGGAATTCAGTGAGAGGCAGGAGCTGTTGAGGGCATTCACTGTCCCTTGACAGTGTTTAAAACTTCCCAGCTTCATTCCACATTGCAGTGAAACCTTGCTTCTGAAACCTCAGCACTTCTTTGTGAAATTACATTCTTGGTTTGCAGCCAGCCCAAAAAGACAGTCTCTGAGGTTATCAGCTCAGCTTCAGCCCAGGAATAATCAGAGAGAGGAAAAAAAGACAAAATACATTACTGCTTGACAGCTGTATTTGACTCTGTGTAGAACTGGTTGATGGGCTAAGGCCAACTGGAGCAAAGGGTTTTTCTGGTGTTTTTTTTTAAATTCCCAACTGATAATAGTTGGCAGAATTCACAGCTTGAGAAGAGCTCGAAAGAACCTGTATCACCCCAGAAAAATCAATTTGAAAGATACATCTATCCACAGGTACAAGCCACATGCCACCCCCAATACACCCCATTGGTATTGAATGGAAGTCTGGCAGTTAATGTAGTCAAAGAAAGAATTTTTTAGAGAACTACGAGAGGCATTTGGGTCACTGAAGTTTGGTTCCCTGCTATTCCTAGTCACTACTGCATATCATCACTTTCACAGCTGGATCTTAGTTGCAGCAGCCATAGGTTCTCAAATATCACAGCAACGCTCCCATGGGAGTACCAAGGCAACAAAACCCTGAGGAAGGCCATATTCATTTGAGGTGTTTGCCTAACCTGACATACAGCTATTTGGAGGAAGTTAAGAGTTTTTCCTAACTTTCCAGTTTCAACTTGACTACCTCCTAGTTTGAATCAAGATTCTTTACAGGGTAAAAAAGAAAACATATTTCATTTTTCGTCCTCACTTTTCTGCAAGTTTCATGTGAGATCAGCCATCTCTACCAGGACACATTGCTTTCAGCAATATAACCCATAGTGTATGTGTAAAAGGAGAGCTTAAAGGTCACATATAAGGTAGCATTTCCCCATCATATCCTCTCAGCAATCACTTGTTTAGGAACCTTTTAAACTGGAGGCTGGATTTAGGCCATTGCATTATTTACCAATGGAAGAATTGTTCTCCTGAAAAATAGCTGAGTTTTAATCCACTTCTGTCTTTGTTTTCTAAACTAACCTGTGGCTATGAGTCCTGCAACATTCATTTTAAACATCTGTTTTCACAAATCCAGAAGTTTGGAAAAAATAAATAGGTTTCTTTGGTGGTGCCCAGTGCTTATAAACAATCAAGTATTTGCACCTCCAGCAGTCCTACTCATCCCCTAATCAGCAAGAGCTTAGATGAACCCAAGCTAGGGACTGGCATCCAGAAAGAGAGCTAATGCTTGGTTCTAGGATCCAGGATTTAGCAATTTTTTTGCATCCCATAAAGAGCAGAAACAGCTACAAAAATGAGCTTCAGATGTGAACTTGTGAACTTTCTAAGACTTGTGCTACTGGGATTTGAGTAGATCTTGAAACCTACTTCAGGTTTTCAAGGCTGCTTTTCTCCATTCTGTTCCTACCTGCATCTGTAACTTTTACACTTGAGCACAGTATAATAACAAATATAATAGTAGGAAAAGAATGGTTTATAAACCCATATACATTTATATTTTTCCCCAACAAAGAAAAAAAATAGAAGGCAGTCACCTGCTGAACTCCAAAGCACCTTTTGTGAAATGAGTCAGAAATCTCCAAACCTAAGGTAGCTGCTAGATCTACAGGAAGATCTGGGAGAACTAAGGAAGGCAGTATTTGGTTGCTTTAAATTCTCCATGAGAATTATCTTTTTTTAGACTATCCTTTTCCTTCTTCTGTCAATGTTCCCTTGTCTTGATACATAGTCTATGCTACCGAGCCTGATGAAAATAGGTCAATAGGTTGCAACTCTGGAAAACATCTATGCTCTGAACTGTCACCTTTTGCATTTTTCACTGTTTTTTTCAACCTTTTCTGGCATCTGGGTGGGATGTGAGTGAGCCCTGGAGAAGATAGCAGCCCCATCCAACAGCTCATGTCAGACAGCCTGAAGTGACTGATATTTGAAAATCCGCATATGGAAGACCTTAATGTGTGGAGATTTATGGAGTTGCCTCTGAAACAAAGTAAGAAATACATCCCTCTCACCCACCTCCTCTTTTCAGCATTTTCCTTCTCACATAGTCTGAAGGACCGATCCAGCCAGGAGACAAGATCTTGGGAGGCAAAATAACTGGGGGAGACTCGGCCCCTGCAGCACTCTCAGCACTTGCCAGGATGTGTTCACAGCCTCTTCCTAAATCAGGGAAGGATCCATTTCATGGGGCAACTTTGAGATACTTTTTCCTTCCGTGGGAAGTGGTTCACTTGCTTTTTTCTCACCTACGCCTCCAGTGAAAAGAAAAACAATTAATGAAGTGTAATAAATGAAGGACAGAGAAGTATGAGACAGACGTAGAAAATGGTAGGAATTGAAGGCTTTCAATATAAATCCTGCGGGACTAACTCTCCCGACCTTCCAAGCCAACACTAAACACTCAATTAAAACACTCACACATGCAGGAGCCTCAATGCATGCACAACTTGGACCAGAAAGTTGAAGACTGGGGAGCATCACTGATGGTGACACTGGGCAGTCATGGCCAGAAATCCACAGGGATGCATCATTCCTTGGAGGAGCAAGGCCATGGACCCAGAGATAAGGTGCTGTGGGCCAGGACCAGCAGCATGTTGTCTTTATTGGCTGGAGGATTCTATCACCTAACAGGACCTGCACAAGCCACACCATGGGAATGTTTTCCACCTAGGAGCTGCTCAGATATGTGTGTCCTGGTAAAAAAAAAAAAGTTTCTCTTCCTCTTTTCTTCCCCAACATACACATTCCACACAGTCTTGATTAGACGGAGTTTAACTTCCATCTTCCATTGGGGTACCAGGAGTCATCCTCTTCAATTTCTCCAGTAGCTTCTTTCCTTTAAAAAAAAAATCAAGAAGGCAGAGCATTTGGTTTCTATCTTTTCAGGTCTCCAGCTGCAAAAAAAGGCCCCTCAGCCTCTAACTTTCTTCTTTCCTTTTCTTTTTTTTTAAGAGCACTGGTATGTTTTGCTTTTGGTGTAGAGCAGCTCTAATTCTCTAAGGACTCTAATGTTGAAGGAGACAAGCAGGCATTTCAGTTGTAGTGCTTTGCATTTCAGCTCTCATGTTTTGCAGTTCCTTTTGGGAGTGGGATTATTGACTTTTTATTCATTCAAAATCAAACTTTTCCAGGTTGAAATTTTCTCCTATGTTTACAAAAAGAAAGAAAGGAAGCATTTACATACTGCTATTAAAGAGAAAGAATCTCACATATACATGTTGGAATGCTTTATAATCTGAGCATTTAGTATTTTTGCCTGAAATACGATGCTTTTGTCTTAGCCAACAGCATCCCTGCCTCAAAGTTTTGCTCCTTCAGAAGCCTCAAGTACTTTCAGCTTTGGCTGGTTTTACCCTTGCAGTCTGAACTGAACCCTTTCCACTGATTACCCATAGTGATTAAGGTTACATTTTGGCTGATTTACACCCCAGGATGTACCACTGAATAATCCTGAGCTCTTTTAAAGTGCAGTCATCACCTCCATGCAGTACAAGTGGGAAATGAACCTTGCAGACCCTTTGTAGAGGTTTTTAGTTTGCAACAAAGAAATCTGAACAACTACAGGAAAACAAGCTATGCTGAAGCACAATCCTACCTGTCAGGTTTAACTGTGCAAAAGTCTATAAACTTTTATTTTTTCTATGTGTTTATCTTCTTTCTCCCTCCCCTGACTACTTTTGTGCTAGTCAGAATTAACCCCACCTGTCTCCAGGGGATGAATGAATTTCCAGCACACTCACTCGGCACTCCACACTTTCCACTTTAAAGGACATTGAGACTTAGTGACAGAATGGTCAACAACACTATTGAAACATCAAATATCTGTAAAACATCTCCTTCCTAGAAGTTAACCAGGTGAGTTCTCCTCACCTTACTCTGAGGCCACATTGTGATATCACATCAACCTGGGAAAGTCACTGGTTTAATGCACTTGAAACTGAATTTCTGACCCATCCGGGCTCAGTTATACCCTGAGATATATTTATCTATATTGACATCCTGGGTTGGGGCTAATACTCAACACAACTGGGAAATGTGCTCACTCCTTAGCTTCAGGATTTTGTTGGTCACAGTGAGCCAAGTTGTCAGCACTTTATGGCATTTAATGCATTTTCTTGCACATTAACGCCTTTGGGTGGGAAAATTATAGTCAGCTCCATATGCCTGCTGTTAGAAGCAAGACCCTTTCTTGGATGGATCTTTGATTTTTCATTGATCCTGATGCTGTGAGCTCACAGTATGCAGTGGTGGCAGGTGAGGTCAAAGGAGGCTGTGGACACTGAGTGAGCAGTGGGATATTTGGATGGGTCTGTCATGTGGGACTGCAGCCTCCTCTTTTCTTCCCCATCCCACCAAGGCAGTGATACTTTCCTAGTGTCACTTTTCCAATGGCTCCAGTTGCTGCAGGCACAAGGACAGAGGAGAGCTAATTCTGGGTGCTGAGGAATGAAAAGATAAATAAGCACTGGACAACAGTGCCTCTTTTAAGAGGAGATCTATAGGTGACAGGGAAACTTGAGTATGGCAAGAGATACTGGAACACACTGGTGTATCTCCTTTAATTTCTTTATATAGCTTACACCAGGACGGGATCATGGCACAGACTTGGGGGAGAGGGAGGGAACAAGCAGGTGTGACTGAATCCATATTTGTGGCTGAGAGGCAGAAGTGGAACCCCAGGCTCTTGATCATGACAGCCCCCCGCTGCCTTCCCTTGAATTATTGCCTGGATTAGCATGATGCCTTGCCCCCAGCAACCATGTGGCATTGAGTCTATGGAGGAAAATATATGATTGTTGAGAATAATTGGTTCTTTGATATTAGATTGTGCAAAGGTCAAAGTTTACTGGGGAGAGCAAGACAGCTGAAAAGTCACATTCCCTGCAGGCGCTGTGGCACTGACCTCTTGTGCCTGCAAAAACTGGAAATCACAGATAATCTGCTGCAATGCCATGGCTTCTTGTGCTGGGGGACTGTGAGATCCCAGTGCAAATACTGTTGTTTCTGAGCTGACAACACTGGAGCTCTTTGTAGCACCAGGTCAGGTTCTGTACAGGGGTAGTTAGATAAGGTTTTCATGTTATGTGATCTGTCTTGTTGCATTATTCTAACAAATTAGACACTACAAAGCCACTCTACTGTCCGTCTGTCTATCTGTCTGCACCACCATGACATTTCTCTCTTTCCCTGAACTCTATCAGCTGTGATTTACTTGGTATCCATGAAGGATCTTGCAGTTTATGTTTGTGGGCTCTGTAGAAACCCTGTGGTTTGGTGCCCCTTGTTCATATTTGTGAATGTCCCCATCAGCCATGACAGAATTTCTTTAAAAGCTGAAGACCTTTTCAAACTGCTGACCCAAATCATCTCACCATGGAGCTTCATCAAAGATGAGAGGATTTGCATCCACGATTTCTTTCTTGTTGTATCACCTGCCATCCTCAGAAAGACTCAAGTTTTCAAGGTAGGGCCTCTTTTCTGGAGGGTCCTACAGGACAAGTCACAGAAACAAAACTGAGATTTCAGATTCTTGCCTAGAAGACCTTGAATTTACACGAAAAGTGGGCAGGAGAGGTGAGCAGAATACATCCAGAAGGAGGTGATACAACATATAGTATCTGACATAATGCAGCCAGTAGTTAATAACATGTACCTGAGGTCCTTTCCATTCAGAGGACCTTTTGGCAAAAGCCTTATTGCAGGCTGTAGGTAGATTCTGGTTTACTTCGTCACATCTCAGGAAGCTCCTCTTTTATACATTGGGTAGGTCATTTAGCTTCTTACTTTGTTTGCCCCATTTGTGCTGTGGTGATGGTGAAGCGGAAGATGGATGGTGAAGATGCATTGCTTCTGCATCAAAATGACATGGGGAATTCATGTTCAGGCATTGCAATCCTACAAACCAATGGCTAAAATGTAGCCAGGTTTTCTAGTGTGAGAGAGAACCTCTTCAGTGCTCCTCCTCTTGTGCAGATCTGTTATGTCCCGAAGCCTCTGTGCAATTACTGAAGACCTTTCCTTCACAGACAGGCTTAGGGATCATGGATTTACAACACTGTTTCACAGTGCTTATCCACTGGCTCTGGGTTGCTGGCCTCAGATTTAAGATGTTAACCTGCAGTGCCAGCCAGCCAGGATCTCAAAGCAGAGAGGGAGATTGAGGAATGTTTTGACAATTCCTAACCTATCCCATCCTATCTAATCCTATCCTATACTCATTCCTTTATCATGCTGTCTCCCACATGAATGAATGTTTATGTATACTAGAGAACAGATAACATGCATGGCAAACTGTGTTAAAGCCAAGGTCTCCAGTGAGAAAGTGTCCTTATTTCCTTACTCGTTCCTTGACTCTCCTCTTGCCCTTCTGGAGTACTAACCTCATTTCTTCTCTTCTTGAGGTGCTGCAGTTTGGTTTTTATAGTGTTTTAACCGAAGCTGAAATTTTCCAAATAATTGTCAGGGAGAAGACTGACGTTTGAAAGAGAAACACTTTTCACTGAAAGAGAAGCCCTTGGCCTGGCAGCACCAAGCAATGGGGCTCAGGCTTTGACTCCACTTCTCCCAGTCACTATGGGGTGTTTTGAGGTGGTATCAGGGTTACAACTCCCTGGCAGTAGTTAATTCTCCAGAAAAATAAAAAGATCTGCGGAGGAAAGCAAAGGCATGCTAGCTGTTGGCTGCTTCTTCAGTGCAATATAGCATCCCCAGGGATGCTGCCTTGCAAGATTTTCTTCCCAAAGCCATAAGTTGGTTGATGGCTGAATGAGAAGCCTGGACACAAAGTGCCATTTCCTCCTACTGGAGTGATCTCTGTTCAGGTCTGCTGGCCATTGGTCTGTTACAGTCAAGACTGTGCAAAATTTCTTCCAGTGAAATTTGCTCCAAAAGAGCAGAAACATCTGGTTAGTACCAGGAAGTGGTCGCTGGCTGCTTTTGGCAACAGGGGACCGTGTAGTTAATACACTCTTACCTCATCAGTAGGTGTCACTGCAGCAAAAGACAGGGTCCAGTGGAAAGTTTCAGAGGAGAACAGAGAGGGGTACTTCAGCCAACCAACCAGATGCAGTCAGTTCAGTGCTTCCTGACTACAGCCAGAGAACAGCTATGGATCTGGGTTTATGAATTGCTTGTAATAAGGCTATAGGAAATGAGAGATTAAGGAAATGAGTCATTAAGTGATTACAAAGACATGTGGAGCACACACAGTTGTGGCCGCCAGTAACAGAGCGTTGAGCAACCGTAAATTTCTTCTATGGGGGTTTTGGGAATGTTCCTGCTGAACTTGTATGCAGTAGTGAGTTACGGTTCGGTGGATGCAGTTGAAATGAACCAGTAGCAAGTTTCAGTCACTCTTAGCACAAAACCCACAAAAGAGATTTCTAAGGCTCAAAAATCACCCTTTTGATGCCAGGCCTCGTGACTTGTCCCAGGAGAAATTTTTCAACAGGTGAGAAACAGCCATCCTCTGACACAGTAAAATTTAGGTCTGGACTTCAGTATGAATGAGGGAGCTTTAACAAAGCTCAGTTTGAACCTCTTTGTCAGGGCCAAATTCTGAAAGCTGACAATGCAGCCCTATGCTAGAAACAGCTTCTGACTCGGTTTCCACATCACTGTCAACAGAGCCACCAGCAGCTGCTCTTCCTCTGCCGAGGTGTTGCTCTGATGTGCTGAGAATGGCATTCAGCAATGCTGTCACACATGGAAGTGTGGATAATCAGGTCTTGGGTCTGCAGAAAGTGGGGTGGAGAGGGCAGCAGTGAGGCTGTGCTTGTTTGGCACTATCTAGTCACAGAAGTCATAAAAATGGGCACTCCATGTGGTTTGGCAGCAAAACCCCCAAGTTTTTAATCCTGTTTTCTGGGAAGCACAGTCAAGAAAAAAAGACCTGAAATACAGACCAGGTCAGTCCTGCTGCCTACTATCAAACCCAGACTCTGCTGCTCTGCACAGTGTTCTTGCAGGTTCTTCCTCCAAATTATGTTATGCAGCAGGTTCAACAATCATGTTGCTAAGCAGTCAAATGCTATGGAAGAAGAAAATGAGGTAGTCAGGTATCTTTGATGCTATCCTAATGGATTTACTAAAAACATACATAAAGCCCTGGTGGCCCAGATACAGAAGAAAATTAAGCAATATGATATAGTTTCTCTGAGTCCTTTCTGAGAATTTCTTCCCAGCATTTTGCCTCCAGAGTGTGTTGATTTTGTACCAACACCTCTGCAAATGCTAGGTTTCAAACTGGCTCAATGTTCTGTGTCTTGTTTACTGCTGGTTCCTTCTCCAATATATCTAATTCCCCAACCTACTCTCTAGACAGGAACATAGCTACAGATGCAGGGAGGCAAAGGTGCATTTGGTCCTCCCTCTACCTGTTAACAGACTGACATGGAATGAGGCCTCTCAAAACATGTATCCTGGTTAAAAAAACCCCAAAAGCCAAGTTTTCACTCCTTTTCTCTCAGTTTTATTTTATATTTACATTCAGCTTCTTCAGATCCTTGCTGGTCTTCCAAGCAAACAGTATTTTGGGTGTACACTGCTTTGCTTCACGCAGAAGTTAATCACAGCTGAGCAAAGAGTTGCTACAATGCTTATAGTCACAGTTCAGTTTCACCCACTCAGACTCTGCATAGAGAATGCAAAGAAAAATAATTTCCTTACTAGTTTTGCTCCCTCATTTTCCCTTCTCTCATGGAGCTAGATGTCTTAGGAGGCTGAGACACTTCAGCACTCTCTGTAGTGGGCTGATAGATGGGGGAGGATGGAGCAGAAAATTCACCATTCATGTGGTTGTAGCAGGAGCAGTAGCACAAGCATTGGTGTGTACATAACAGGCTCCATATATGAGAGTTCCTGACCCTGTGACTTTAAATCTGACTAGATAAGAGAGCCAAAGAGTGGGAGGTGAAACAGAAGCCCAGAGAGCTGAAAAGATTTGTCATAGCAGATCTGGGACTAGTGCCCAAGCCTTCTAAGCACAGCTGGGTGATGATATTATGGTTATTATTAATAATAATAATAGTTAGTGTGCCAAAAGCTGTTGTTAGAATAGGACTAAAAGAGATCACCAAACTGAGAAGAGTGTGGTGAATATTTTTGGCCAAAGAATATATCAGTGTTGACATCTTTCAAAATCTCTCAGGTATTTTCAAAATAAATTTTACAATTAAAAATCGGCATTGCACTTAAAAGCAAGGGGAAAAAGTTTCTAAATTATATAAGTAACTAATAAGTGTAAAAGCCTTTCAATTTCAGCCCAGTGAAACACTTCATTTAGCTCCAAAATCAACCTTTTCCTTTCATCCAAAACCTCAAAAGATTATCGTGTTGGTTGAGCCTTTTCTTCCTCTCTGATTTTCCATTTTGGTGATCGGACCAAAATATGTAGCACTCACCAAGCTCCACTCATAAATCCTAAGAAAAAAACGTGTCCCATGGACCACATTAAACTTTATTATGTAGACTTTTCAACAATGAAAATCTCTCTCCCAGGCATTTTAACTACATCACCACAGTAACTATCCTACCATGCTACAACTTCTAGTACAATATTTCTTTGTTGCACAGATAACTGTGACCAAGCCCTTGCTAACGTAATTCATGAGAGGGAGCAGCATGATTGAAACAATACTCACGCTTCAGGGTTGACCTCTAAACCTGTCATAAGTCACAAGTGTCAAAATCAAGCAAGGTTATACAGGGGAGGTTATGAAATTTCATCACTTATACAGATGTTGGATTTTCTATGCCGTAATGACAGGCAACATACTCAATTGTGTATGTTCTGATGAAAAGAACAAATTTACTTTATTTTTACTGGTTTTGGTTTTTAGATGATTCTCACCTCTTCTACAGCAGATTATTTTCTATACTGTTTCTTTTTGTTTTGTTTGTTAGTATTTCTCTGTGTGAGACAATGCATCAACACCTTTCATTCTGAGCAAATTCAGCCAAGAACTGTAGTGCAGAGATATTTGCTATCTGATGAAATGTAGAGACGAGTGGAAGTAGCTGTTTCACAGCACAGTGTTTGCAAAAGCTCAGGAAAGGAAGAACAAAGGAAGTGTGCCTGCAGCTGAAAGTGAAAGCAGAAAATCCAAGCACAAGCAAAGTAACCGATCTAACAGGAATGCTACCCAGACATTGGACATCTTCTCTTCTTGCAGAAAGTGCCAAGTGGTCTTAAATGATCAGGAGTAACTGGAGCTGTGGTTATGTCTGGTCAGAAAAGCTCCCTCAGCGCTCTCTGCGGAGCCTCCCCACCTGCCATGGGGATACTTTCTGTTCTCGCAAACACATTGAGATCCACAGGCAGGACAGCTGAACACCCTGTTCTGTTTGATGTTGTCTCAAAGAAAATAGTCCCCACGAATGACTAAGTCTCCTGTGTTGCTTCATCCTTGCCGTCCAAACACTTGCTGTACTCAGACTCCTAGATCTGCAGAGACAAGAGGTAGGCACGAATTTTTGGATGTATCCAAACACAGGTTAGAAGAACACACCAACAGAATCCTCTAATTCCTTGAATTTTCCTGGAGCCACCTAATCACTTCAAGGGTTTCTCAGAAATACCTGAAGTTTTCCAGACAGACTGGCCTTTGGGAAGCTGCATTGTGACTCCATCACAAGCCCATTAATTCCACCCTGTATGGAGTCATGTTGTCCAGAGAGTGATAACGTGCTGAAGAGATAAACCTGTTCAGCACAGCCTTGCCTTCAACTTACACAACAGTGCACTAATGCTGAAAGCCCTCAGAAAAACATGTGTACACTGAAGACAGGATTTTCTTTTTCCTGTTTCTTTTTCCTCCAGGGAAAGCAACATGAACTTTAATAAACTTGGGTGTCAGAGCACAGGAGAAAGCAATAATCCTAAAAACACAGCATCAGCAGGAGACACATGTATGGCTCAGGAAACCTAGCAGAGGAGTAAAAATCAAGAGCTATATCCAGACTGGCCGTGACAGTTGCCCTAACATACAGGAGCAGCTACTTTACTGATACCAGAAGGAAGCAGAGTCTGACAGGCCAGCACTGTAACTCACTAAGTATGATCCCAAACTCATTGATGACTAAGATGCCTACTAAGTTTGCCATCTGAGAGGGACACTGTGGTATATATGAGATGGATGGTCAGTCTTACAGGGTGTTGATCTTGAGGTGCCAGTAAGATCTCTGAAGATGGACTATCCTCTGCAGTGTATACCGCTGCCATCCGGATGGCATGGGATCACACTGGGGCAGCAGGGGAAGGGAATCAGAACTCACCAGCTTGATTGGAATAAAGCACCACACAAAGCACTTGATTTCACATCTCCTGGCTGTCTTTCTGGAACAAAATATTCAATAGACATGTAATAAACTGAAATTTGAAGACCTGTGTTTGTACAGGAGGTGAAACCTGATATTCGGATGTCCTCTTCTGGCTTTACAAATCTGGAGGATCTGTGGAAGATTTCTGTGCAGAAGGCTGACACTCTAACAAAAGCCAGAACTATTCTGTGCTCTACACAAAGAAATGTCACACATCAGTAGATGACGTCCTCATTCTTCACCCCTGGCACTGTGTACAGCACATGCCCCATCTCTGGCCTTATTGTTTGAGTCCACCCCTCTCTAGCTAAACATTGGTACTTTTCTGAATTTGGTAGCCCAGCCAATAATGACATTTCAAGATAACCCTGAAACTGTAAATAAAATTAACAAACATGGTTGAGATTTGCAGCCTCTGAAGGAAGGCTTCAGGTGAAATACTTTTTTCACTTCCTTTTTCATATCTGTCCCAAGGCTCTCTGGGGGTATTCCAGTCATATTTAACCCTATCTGTACTGAACAGTGGTTATTGCTACTGATGATTATGTTTTCTTAGCTTCAAGAAGCAACATCTGAAATCAGAGGTCAATTATATATGTGAGATAGCCCTTGGTTTGGAAAAACACCAGAATAATATAATGAGGCCTTCCAGGGACAACTAAACACAGGACTATAGGTGCTACCCATAAGCCTGGAGAGTGCCTACACTCCTCAGACAGAAACAGCCTCAGCAACTTTCAGTAAAGAAGGCACAGGGAGGGTAGGGAAAGCAAGGAAGAAAAGTAACTCCACCACACCCCTATAATGGCTGTATCAAAAATGCAGGTTGAAAGACATGTTGAAGGGCAAGTGGAATGTCCCTACCCAAAGACAAAATCAGATCAAGCCAACAGATATGCTCAAAATTACCTGGCAATGAAGACACTGTGCTCTCTTTGCACAAATCTATCCCAGAGTTTCACTGTTCTTAGTCCTTAGACCATCTTTCCCTTTTTCTAATCTTTGGATAATCTGTCATGGACATGGACAAGAGGTGACCCCACACTGTAACCCTCCTCCCAGTATTGGAAGACCTCTGCAATCCAAAGAAATTCCACAAAGTCCAGAAATTTGCTTTGAAAGTTACTAACTTTGGTACACCAAAAATGAAAATAAGCAAGTAACCCCATCATGGAAACAAGCAGCTGTGTTTAGAGGCATTCATGCAAGAGGAGACAGGGTGAGTGGCCAGGGGTGTGGAGGAACAAAGAAGCTTCTCTGGCCATTGCCAGTATTAATGAAAGACCAATCCTAGGAGTTTGCTCCAGCAGTTTTAGAAACAATAATAACAGTCCTCCCCCTCCAAACATGCTAAATCTGATCCTTGCTAATGTGAATTAATACCAGGTTTCAGTGCAGCCACTGGGGTAATGTGATACTCTGGAGTGCTGTAATCCTAAACAGAGCATTAGGAGAGCAGCTCACGCCACAGCTGTGGCTCCTTGCAGGTGTTTATTCCCCAAACAGCCCCTTCAGCAGCAAGTTTCTGACTGCATGAGAGGCATGGGGGAAACTCTGTCATGGTGAGACAATAAGTTTCTCTGGAATAAACGTGCTGGTCCAGTGGTGGCGGTACCAGGAGAGCTGGGAAAGGGGAAGTCTGAAGTGCAATGGTTTTCTGTTTACTTTGCACAAAGTGAGAGAGAAGCAGGTGAATGAATGAAATAGATACTTCTGAGTGACCCCCTTCCCCTGGGGACTGGGCACACAGTGCCTGTGCACACATGTGCTCTTTGTTCCTGTGAGTGCTGCTCCTACTACCCCTATCCCTGCCCCACCACTTCCCCTTATCCTCCCCCTGCAACCAGCCCTAGCTCACATATTTAATCAACAATCCCCACTATTCAGTTTCAGGGGCACCAAAGGGAAACAGAAGTCTCCCAAGCAAAGTTCTGCCTCCTTTGGGACTGCCCTGCTTTCCCTCCATCCATCCTTCAGCACTCTCCTCCCCCAAGCCTCGCACCGTGCCTGTCTGCAGCCACAACTCGATATTGGGTTTCAGCAGGCCTCCAGCTGACCCGGTGCGTTCATCCCGTAAAAATACCGCTTGTGCTGTTCATCTCTCTGATTTCTCCTGCCTCGAAACAGGTGGGGCTGGCAGCTCAAAGGGGGAGGGCAGCATGGGAGAGCTGCCTTTTAGCTGCATGCCCTCCTCCTAGGGAAACAAAAAGCCCCATTTGTTTACTCCCCCATCTAAGTCCCCATGGTCTTGGGGTTTTCAGAAAAGAGCTTTGTGTAAGTCCATTTTTTTAAGTTCAAAACCGCTGGAGTCAATGGATGGACATGAGCAGCACTTGCCCAGCTGAATTTCCAGCACAGCCTCTTTCAGTTTATATGCAGGCCTCCATCAAATTCCCAGCTGACTTATGCGATCCTCTCATCGCTGCAGGAACAGGTCGGAAATTTAATTAATCTCAACAAATTCAGTGCTTCCTGATTGTCTCTTGGGCCAAGAACTGCCCTTTCTGGCTGTTGGCTCTTGAGCTTTCAGTCTTGGTTGCTCTCAGAGAGTAGAGAAAGAGGATGGAAACAACTACAAAATATCAAAATATTTTGAGTTCCAGATACTTCTGTTTAACTCAGAGTAGTGGGTCAAATTTTAACAGTTCGCAAGGTGGGTATGTTTAAGATGTAGATCTTAACTCATTGGCTTGTTCCCCTCTGGCAGTGATATAACCCAGGGAGTATTGTTTGAAAGTGCAAAAGTGTTTCTGCTTGCTCTTGATAGCAACTTCACATTTCTTCAGGCATCAGGGAATCATGGACCACTCGGTGGCTGAGATTTGTCTAGGTAAATCAGGAAATGCATAAGCAGTTTCTACACAAAACAGGAGGGATTTAAATGTACAAAGACCGTGGAAGTTCTCAAAGAAACAAGAATGGAGAAACTCCAGGGATGGAAAATGGCCACAATCTTTCTAAGAGCAGTTAGCAGCCAAAGAATTCATTTTAGAGTTACATTGAAGGACAACTGAAGAAAAAACTAGAGAAATTTTTTCTAAGCTCTCTTCCCATCAATTTAAAAAAATGGCTTTGAAAGAAAGTATGCATACAGGGAAAGTGAATGTTTGGGAGGGAGATATTCATCTTCATCAGCCTGCAAATCTCTAATCCACATCTAGGGCTGGAAAGAGAATCTGTGTAGCAGCTTATAGACTGAGTTTTCTTTGTTGCCTTTCACATACTTCTATTTCCTAATGTATTATTCCAGATGAGACTTACCCAGCATAGAAATGCTGTATTCTTAAAATGACCGGGTACTTGACTGGTGATTTCCTAACTCCCTAGTAGTCTGTGCTATATCTGACATATGAGATTCAAGAGACCTTGGATGGAGACATTGAGAGGTGGATTTTTTTCATGCTTCCTTGCAAAGTTGCAATAAGGAATTTTTTAAGGGTGCTTCCACCTAACAGGAGAAAGATATTGATTGGCCTTGACTTTGTCACCTACAAGGCACAGCAATCCTCAAAGGTAAATGTTGTAGCAAGTCTGAAGGAGAACAGCCAGAATAAAGGAGGACTTCAGAGTCATTTTTTCATACAAGGACATTCCCTGTGCCCTCATCAAACAACCTAAGTACTAATATTTCTGCTTTTTAGTTAATAATCTTCTCTGTCATCCCTTCTGCATTTTGCTCTATTTCATGATGAAAACCATCAAAATTAATCACCTTCCCTCTTCTCATTTTTCTGCTCAAGCAGTTCTACTTCAGAAATATGGGTAATGGGAATTAATGTATTTTTCAACAAACACAGAGTTGCTGATGAGGTCTGAAACAGAATTCTAGGTCATCTCTGCATATGGGTAGTTGCAAACTCTTTCGGAAGAAGAAACTCCATTCTTCTTGTATACTCATCCCTGTTTTCATCAGTGCCTTGTAAGTTATTGTTCCTCACCTAAAAAAAAAAAAATCTGCAAATTATAAAAGGACAATGATTTGTCTGTCTTTCATTTCCATAGTGCCTAAGTGAAGCACAAAAGACTAATATATTATGCTGTCTGATATTTGTTTCTACTTCACATACAGAAGAACATTATGTCTCTTTATTCTTCTATGTTTCTCTAGCCTGTATTTCTTGGGAAAGGGAATTGGAGCTGTTGCTGAGAATTTAGTAGCTGTTGTGTTTAAAATGGACCCATTTTCACAAAATTTTATCTGTCCAAAATGGTCTAAGCAGTTGAAAATAAATTTATTTTCCCTTTTCCAGTCATCACTTTTTTCAGACCTTCATTCTCATTTTTGAGATGAAAGTAGAGTGGAAAGAACCACTGCGTCCGTTTCTCCAAATACTATAGAGATCCCAACATTACCAAATCCAGTGGTGTTTTTCCTTTGCAAATAATTTCAAAATTATTTTTGAAATTGCTGTGTTCAAACTGGAAGTATCATCATTATGAATACTTTGAAATCATAAAGCAGGTGACATGATCTACTGTGTTTGTTCTTGCTGTGCCTGCTTGGCACAAGCTTCCTAAAAGCCTCAGGAGTTACTCTGGAAATGAATTTGTTCTGCAGGGGTCGTCCATTTACTTTGATTTATTGTGATCATTCAATGTGTATTCTCGTTTGGATGGTCAGGGATTTACACACATAGCTTCCATTAACACTAAAGGGTGATACCATTAAGACAAATGTACAGTTAATCTCTGGCAGTGTGGAGATAAAAATATCCCTCAAGGAGTGCTCTGGCTGGGCTGGAAACATTCATTATCTGAGTTGCATTTCACGGCATGAAGCACCTTTATAAGCTGCTTTATAATTTTACTGCTCCTACCCTGTATTTCTTTGGGCGAAGGAGAAGAGCCAAAAAGGGGACCTATCCATGGGAAAGATGAAGGAAAATGAGATTGCTTCCTTCAAACCCCAGTGCAGACAGTGTTTCACATGAATAGCAGAGAGGACCAAATGATTTTTGATCTCTTTCCTGGACCATCATCATCATTTCAGGATTGCCTCAGAACACCAGGGCACTTGGTGCTTTTATTTTACTAGTATCACAGTAGCCCTTGGAGAGGGAGCTTCCTAATCTTTCCTCAAGTCATGCCAACTAACAGATATATAAACAAGAGATGATCCATACTCAGAAGACCCTACAACAGACAAAGGAGTAGAGTCTGGTGGGAATCCAAACCTTAAGAGGCTGGAAGCATCTTTTCATTGCTCCTCATCTACCTGCAGCTCAGCACAGCTTGACATCACTGGCGCTGAGTACTGCAGTGTGTTTGTCCCAGGTAAGTGTAGACACTTCACCACTATCAAGCAAAGGTATGCCCAGCCTTCTCCAGCAAATCACGGTCAGGGGGGTACACAGAACCCAAGGGTCTGTCTCACAGCTCTCTTCTCAAGTCTTAAAATGAGTCTTTGCATGATACAGTTCATTTCCCTGCTTTCCTAACTGAAGAGATGTTATTTCTGATCTGCAAACCACCCTGCTGCAGAGTTCCCATAGCATGCCCAAAATGCCCAAAGGAATTGGTGAGGTGGACTTGTCCTGTTACACCATCACAAGGAACAAGAAACTGAGGTAGTAGAATGCAGAATAGCAAGGTACTTCATCTTCTTAACATCTTTTTCTTTTACCCCTCACAATTTCTTTGTGTCTCTTTTACAGCCAATATAATTCATTGAAGCAAACCAGAGGAAAACAACTTGGTTGAGTCTACATTAGAGGCTGGCACTAATTTTTTTCTCGATTGCTTAGTGAAGCCATTCATACCACCAGCATAGGCCCAGAGACACTTTTTTTGGGCGGAATTGTGACTTTGGGTTTATTCTCTCTACAACTTTATTATTACATTGAACATCATGACACATTTTAGGTGGTTCCCTGTCTTCAGCTGTAACTGAATATTGTGTTTAGATAGCCCATTAGGCTCTTTTGCTATGGTAATATGGATTCTGTATTTCAAACACCACTAAACAGTTTTCCATTCAGGCAGGTGATTCTAAGTTTGTAAATGCAAAATATCATTCAACAATCTGACCCAACAAAACTCATAAAAATATTACAAGACCCCCAGAAAATGCAGAAAAGAAAATGATCTATGTAAACAGCAAATGAAAGCAGTGAGAAGGAGGAGTCAGGAAATGAATGCAGTTGTCATTTAATTGCTTTTAAAGCTTTTTGTCATCTTTTTCTCATATCCCCCCACCCTGCCCAAGACCAGAATATCATGCATGTAACAGAATCTGTTCTGATTAGAAGGTTTTGTTACTGCTGTAATAAGCTTTCACACAGGAAATGTCCCCTGAGACCTATATTTCATCTCAGCTTTCCCTACCACATTAAACAGAGGGTTTGACTCTGGAAAGCAGAGATTGAAATTCTCTCCTCCCGCACTCAACCCTGGAAAGTAATGAGAACTGACAATTCCAAGGCTTGCTGTGAAACTAGCATGGTCTGGACAGAAACTGCCTCTGTGATAACAGGTTTGGGAATGTTTCCACTTTCATCTGTTTATCTATTATTCTCGTTTATTTTTCTTAGGCTTGTGATTTAGGGGAGAGATGGTGGGATGAGGAAGAAAAGGAAGAAAAAAGGGAGTCAGTAGCTTGGCAGCACACAGCCTAAATCTAAACACCACACACACTCACTATACCCTGGAAAAACCTGGATCCTATACAACAATTTCTGTAACACCATCACTTGGATAAACCAGCAACTTACTTGGAAAGAATCTTTGCTTTCCTAGAATTCATGTAATGAAGAGATAAAATGACCTTGAGAGATGGCAGCTTTCCTTGTGAAATACATTAACTCTATCAGAGGAAGTCTCGCTGAAGATTCCCCTTCATCCATCCTGTGGTGACAGGAAAACAGGTCTGGCAAAATCCTGCCAATGGGTCTCATTGCACTAACACCATCATGTTTCACCTCTGGCCTCAGCTGTAACGGCTTAAAAGAGTCTAAAATTCTCCAGTCAGCGTCATCTGTGGGCACTGACAAACAACACAAACTGGACTTGACCCGTCTTTAGTCCTCCTCATTCAAATGATGACTTTGACCCACTTTGTTGCCCTTTGAAATGAACTGGCCGTCCAGTTACCATGAGGTCTGTCCCAAAGTGGTAGTCCCTTGGATTGTTCTCTTGAACTATTTCTGTTCCCATGGTCCTGCAACAATGATTTTTAAGAGAAAAATGAGGATTGAGAGAGTCAGGCAGCAGCCAGAAAAATCTGCTGTGAAACTGCTTCAGAAACTATCAGTCGTGTGAAGAGCAGAAATGACTGAGCATGGACTCTGAGACATAATGTTATTTGGCTGGAGTTTCTGGTGTTTAAAAATAATGTTTTCCCTGCTGTAATTTTTCCCTTCAGAAGGCTTATTTTCCCTCTACCCTAGTTGCCTATTTTCCCAATAATAGTAGGAACACAGTACTTCTTTCCACCCTCTGTCAATTTTGATCAGTGGATAGATTCAATATTATTAGTGGGTGATTGACAAATGGAGTGAATGGTAACTCCTGCTTGCTTGAAAAAGAGTACATAAGAAAATTCAGCGTGGTCATGGAAGAACCTCTCTGGGATTCCTTTTGAGAGGATAGCTAAAAAGGGCCACTTGGGAGGGAGGAGCAGCAGGAGCTGAGGTTTGGATACTTTTTACGCGTTACTCTACACCCAGATGTTGTGCCTGTAAGGAAAATTGTTTCATATTTCAGCATATTTCTACAAATAGAGATTCTGACAGCTTCCACTTTTTTCTCATTTTTAGATGTTGCTCTAAGACCAGATCCTGCAAACCTTTTGGAATTAACTCCATGGAGACCCCTTTCCCAAAGCAGAGGTATTCCAGCTGTGATAAGACAACAGTGACATTCACCTTCACCATTCAATTTGTCACCCCTTTTGCTCAGAAATGAGGACCTTCATCCCTTCCTTGTACACAGTCCTGGGTTTCACCCAGAGTTGACTGTATTTCACTGCCAGCCAAGCTGATCTAGAGGGATGAATGCTTCCTTCTGCTTCATCAATAAAAAGGAGCTTAAACCATAAGAAGTTGCTGAGAAAATTCTCCATCTTTTCTGTGCATTTGTCAGCTGTCATTGCTCTCCAAAAGACCATTTAACCAAGCTTCAGCAAGACCTTTGAAATAACAGCAAAGAGCCTATCTGACGTGCCCTTGTCCCCTGCTGAGCCTGTAGCTGTTTGGGAACTGCTGCCCCAGAGCTGCTGCTCCTTCATGCATTTCTTTGGAAAGAGGGAGCAGTGTTAAAATCAAGACTGGTGATGGAAAAGCAGCAAAGAGCTATAGTTGCAGGGAAGGAGGCACAGATATAGCTCTCCAATCACCTATTCTGTGTCAGGGGTTTGCATGGCTGGGAAACGCAGAGGCAGAAGGTCTGTATACCCCTTTCCCCACTCCTCCAGTCCTAGGAGAAAGCTGAAAGAAAGAGGTCTGCAAAGCAACAAAGTCATGATTTAGCAAGGTCAGAAGCTTGTGCAGCAACTCTGCAAGGGCTCATGCAAACACACACACCTTTGGCTGCTGGAACCTGTTTGGCTGCCAGAGTGGACATGAGCCAGAAGACCAGGTCACCCAAAAAAGCCAAAAAATAATAAAGAACCCCAAACCAACAACAAAAAATACCAAGAAATAGCTCACAGTACTCCTCCAAAATAACAACAGAATCAGCCCCATGACAGACACATTGAAGATAAAGAAGTCCCACCAGGGATGTATTTGCTCTGGTGTAATTAATTCACTTTTGGAAGAGTTGCCAGCAGGGATCTCAGATTAAAATCTCTCTCTCCTGCAGTAGGAAGCACCTCCAGGAGCTCAGCATCTCCCCTCCCTTCCCCACAGTGTGAAGTACCATTCCAAGTCCCAGTGTGAGACTTGAACCTGCAGTGACCTCCTGAGCCCTGCAGTGAAGGATGTACGAGCCAATGAGTCATGTTGACTCTGGCTTGAATCTGAATGGGCCTCTTCTCTCATTCCAGAGAAACCACGTTCACACAGCCACCGAAGTCCCCTGTATCGGATAACCCTTAATGCAGGAGTTGGGTGGTGCTTGTTGCTGTCATCCTTGCCAGGAGGGAAGGGGTGAGCAATGGGGTGGGGATGTCAAAACCCAGTTAATCCAGAAGTTACATCCTCTCTGTAATTTAGGGTGCAGGAGAAATTGTCATCCACTTTGAACAGTAGAGACTAAACTAGCCCTCTGGTTAATGAAAATGATGACTTCTCCATCTCTGTGGGTGGTCTTTTATTTGTAGGGAGTGAACAAGGGATTGTTGTTCAAGACATTGACATCTTTTTATTTGCCTATCCTGTACACAAGCAAGTAATCTTCCAGGGTTTTTTTGTGATATCATGAAGGTGCCTTTGAGCCTTCCAAATTGCCTCCTCCTGTGGGCTAGATAGCAAAGTTGGTGGCTACTCTTGGCTCACCTTCTCCATGCTCCTTACAAATCTCCAGCTTCAGATCTCCACATTCTTTCTGCAGGCATTGCCTGAGTGAAGCTGAAAAAAAGTGTGAGCAGACAATCGAGGCAAGCTCCCACAGAAATCCTTGGAAGTGAGAGTAGGAGTTTATGACCAAACTGGTGATATTCCCGGACCGTGTCTGGGAGACAGCAACTTTCAGATGAGACCAAGTGAGCCTCCCAGCCATAGATGCCATGAGAAGTTCTGTGACTCACTGAGCAAAAGGAGGGAATGGTTATTTCCTGGCAGGATGCCAACTTGACATTATATAGAAGTGATGTTTACCCACTGCTGAAAAGCAGGCTACTCTCAGCTGGAAGGAGCAGCTGGTCAGCAGGACACTTAATCACACTTCACTTGAGGTGCTCAGGTGGTTGAGAGTTTAATGCAAGATAATACTCCATGTCTGGGTAGAGCATTCTGTATCCAATCGTAAAGACAGGCTGATGAACTCCAGGTACTCATGCTGATATTTGCCAGGACACTGACCATTTGAAACAAAGGTTATCCTCTGCCTGATTCTCTCTATCTGCCTGATAACCAGCAGGATATTTGTGCTAGAATGTTTTGCTTTTGCCTGTCTGCTTGTCTTTCTTTTGCAGCTGAACAAAGAGAGCATTGTTTTCATGATATCAAAACTGATTTAACGTTGATGGGCTTAAGTTACCAGCTATACATCAAGGGAAATATATATCAGCCAGACCAACACCTACTTTCTCAGCTCCTGTACCCACCCATTTCCTGCCCCCCAGAAATATGTCAGCATCTACTCACAAGCCCTCTTGCAATTCTGAACCCTCCCTGATGCTCTCTGTTACCTATTGACATCCTTAATGGTCTGCAAGGGAACACAAATTGGTATTGATAGGAAACCTGAGAAAGCAACAGAGAGATTTACCTGTCATGAAAACACTAGTTTTTCCTTTCCTTATTCATATTGTGGTTCATTGGGCTGTCATGTAATGCATATAACATTCATGGCATTAGCTTGTACTTAAAATAAATGCTTCCTGTGGTTCTTACATATCTCCATTTCATCATATAGCACCTGAAAGAAAAAAAAAAAAAGAAAAGGAAGGAAAAAATTTCATTGCCTCCTGTACTCCACTGATGCACATGTTTGTCCTGCAGACATGAGTGCGTGGGCTGCACAGCTGTAATTCTGGTTTCTGTGTACTGTGTCTTTAAGTATGAGTAGGCAGCCTGCCTGTAGGGCTGGGATGGTGCAAATCTGGAAAGGCATTTAAGAGAAAGGAGAAGGAGGTATCTTTTGCAATGTCATTCCTGTAGGAAAGCACAAGATAGAACAAATTCAATGGGAAACAAGCCCTTCAAGTGAAACCCAGGTTCAGTGTTTATCCAGAGGGAAAAAAAAAAAAAAAAAAAAATCAGATATAATTCCCCAGCCAGGGCTGCTCTCTGAGGAAACCTCAGCTCCAAGAGCTGGCTCTGCTGAACTGCCAGTTGGATGACCCTGCCTCAGGCTGGCTGTTTCTGTGGCCAGCAGCCCCATGGTGGAGCAGGGTGGCTAACACTTTGTGCAGATCCTCTGACCACTGACAGCCCAACTGGTAGGTCTCCAGCCCACATCGCCATCACGTTCACCATGCTCACCTGCAGGAAGCACCAGGCTGGCTTGGGTTCCTTGGCTGCTCCCCCACCAAGCACAGACTCCTCCCTTGTGCTCTGCAGTTTCTTCAACCCATCAGTGTCAGGGAGTCCTCTGCAGATGTTCTGAGACAGAACAGTCTCCAAGGAAGTTAGTCCACACCACAGGGCACAGAGCAATTTGAGAACAGAATTAAGCACCTATAGCTTGTAGCTCCATCACACTGTTGGCTGCAGCTCAAACTTAAAATGCCTGTGCTTGGGTTTGGGACAGGCTAAACTTGGAATAACTCTTGATGGGATGGACCGTAGCCTAAGGCATCATCTACAATTCCCACTAGTGCAGATGCACGTGGACAAGAGCTTGGGCCCGGTTTAAGGCAATGAGCAAGTTCCTTCCCTGGCAGTCAGCCTGTGTCCGTGCCCACAGGGACGCATGGGCCTGGGCCCATGCAAACATACCACAGCGCTTTCATAGACACTCTTTTGTAGCAGCTACACTCAGCTCCTCTTACTTTATATGATTTCCAAACTCTCCATACCCATGCTATTATTTTCCTTTTTCCTTTTCTTTCCAAATGGAGAAGAAGGACTTGCCCAGAATCCAGCAGCAAGCCAACACCAGAACTGGGAGAGCAACCCAGCCCTTCTGACTCCAATGCCGCAGGCTTCGTCTGCTAGACAGGAGTGCTGGTCATGTTTGAATAATGACATTATCTCTGCTAGACTAGTCAAAGCCCAAAAGTGAGTCATTTTGTCCCATCATCCACTCCATGAGTTTCAATGGGTTGCTGCATATGTCTCCAGATGACTGGAGAAGTTACCTATAACACAGGATATTTTCTGTTCCAGTTATGGGGGCTTGGGGTAGGTTTATTTTGAAACTACAATTAAAAAAAAAAGAAGAATTTATCAGATCCCTTGGGGAAGGTCTGCAAACATACTGCTGTCACTGCTACATCATTATTTGTTGCACACACACATGGTCATTTCAAAGAAGCATTAGCAATAGAGGGAAAGCATATAGATCATATGCAAACTGGTTAGAAATGGATTGCCGTGGTGCTGTGCTCTACATAAACCAGGAATGACATCAAAAGACTGCCTGGTCATGTTTGTTATATGAGATTTGGGCATATATTTGGAATCAGTGCTCATACCGAGGTCAGCGAGGGACAGAAGACGCTAGCTGGTTTTGATTACTCAAAAAATAATGGCTTATTAATATGATTTAGGCGTATCCACAGGAGAAGACACAGATGTACTAGATTATTTAGTTGACTCAGTCAAATATTTAGTTGACTCTGTCAAAGAAGTAGCCAGAATGTAAATCTCTCTGCTCCTTTCATCTCACACAGCAGGAATCAGAGTTGTATGTTTGTCAACAGGGGACTGAAGCCATGAGTCAGCATTCAGCAAATGCTTCCAGTCCTCTACAAACAGTTACTTTACCACTTGGCAGTTTTAGATAACCTTCATGGAGGCAGAGAAATGCCAAATAATTTTATCTTGGAGCTTAAGGCTCCAGGAGCAGTGGTGGACATAGGTTTTTGGTGTTCCTTACCTACAATAGCATTTTATAGCCTGTTCTCTTCAGATGAACCTGTCCTGCCATTAGGACACAACGAGATGTTGCATCCCTGTTGTGTTCCTCGTCAGGCTCCTGAGCTGCCCATAGGCAGCAAAGTCAAGTTAGAATCTCTGCCTCCAGGACATCCATCTCAGCCATTGCAAAGGACTCAAATAAGGTGTGATTTCAGCTGTGTTTGTCAAGCCTTGTGACTTTGTAGAGGCTGCACCACGTTGGTTCCAAAACACTTTGAGAGTGAAAAGCTCAGAGATCTCACTGCCTTGCAGCTACTATGTCACATGAAGGCTGAGTCTCTTCTTTGGATTTTCAGGGCTTTATGACTCTGATTTCTATTTGTCTGTGCTCATAAACAGAGAACCACACTTGGCCTGGTCTCTTGACAGTGCTGAATTCCAATATCCAGCTCACGACTTATGGACGGGTGAGGGTTTTTACAATTGTCTTTCACAGCTGACAATCATCTGTCCATTCTCTCATTCTCTTTCTAAAGAAGTATACTCCACGTGTCTATCTTTGCTTCCCTACTGAGAGGGTTCAAAGGCCAGCACGTTTCAGAAGTGGTAAGAGCACTATCCAATGCTTGTGCTCATGAATCCCCTCTCTTCAGCCAAATTTCTCAACCCCCTTGTTTATTTATTATAATTCCCCCTGGTTCAACAATCGAGCTGGATCTTGCAGTAGGTCTTGCACAGCTTGAAAAGAAATTTTGAAAGATTTATTATTTTATGCACTGCAAAGAAAGCAGATCAAGACCTCTGTAGGTGCCTTCAGTCAAATTTTCCTTGTGCCAAGAGAAAGAAGAAAACATATTTAAAATTCTGCACTGTATGACACCTGCTCTGAATGGGAACACTGCTTATAAAAGCAGTCCCAAAATTTGCGCCAATTTTTTCAAATCCCTGAAAAGACATTTACTATACTAGTTACAGTGAGTGATGGATCAGGGAGATAGGAAAGAGAGAAATGACACATTAGTTTTGCTTGTTTTCATAGACAAGAATCTTGTGGATAAAACAATTTGTCCCAAGGACAAATCCTGGAAACAGGGAAAGCTCCTAGATAACTTCTTTTGCTAGTCCATCCTCAAATCTGAGGAGGCAATATAAGAACATGGTACTAACACCCTTGTTGTGAGTCTGACATGGCAGCCCCCTCTTGCATGGCATGATCTTGGTCTCTCATAGGGGGTTGCACCTCAAGCTGACCTTTATGGGTGGGACTGTGAAGAGAGAGGGTAATGGGTTTTGGAGTGCTTTACTTCAGAAACTGCCAGGCTAAATCCAGTTCATACCTAGAGGTGCTGAAAGTGATTATCATCTGAGGGCTGCTCAGCAAATTGCGGGTCTCCAGTTCCCTTCCTTTGAGATGACTGTACAAAAAACCACCTTTGCTGCTGGCACTAACTCAGATCTTTTCTGCCAGTGTTGAGCCTGAGCTGCATGACCTGTTGTGCCAGTAAAAGCTGCCTTCTGTCAGCACAGCCTGTGTCCACATCCAGTGCTGAGGCCTGGAAGGGGGTAAAACTTTGTCTTTCTCCTATAGTAACACCTAAAAAAACCCAACCCTTTCCTGGCACCATACCACTGGTGCAGATGGTGGATGCTACATTTTCCCTGCCAGTTCAAACAATGCCAGAGCAAGTCTCCCATAATCCCGTTGGGTCCTAACCGTTTTCAAGGTCTGATCACATCTTTAAATATCACTGCTTGGAGCAATTGAAAGCCTAGACACAAAGCTGTCATCCATGCAGAGCCTGATCCCAGGTCCTGCTGTGCACTACCATGTGTCTGTGCTTCCTCAGCAAGGGAAGCACTTAGCACGACACAGAGAGGAGCCTGGGTCCCGAGTAAAATGTTTGCATCATAGATTGAGTCTTACAGGCCTGGCATGATCCAGTGTGAGAGGGGCTGGGGCTGATCAGGTGATGGAGCCAGAACTCCAGGCCAGGTCCTGTATAGGTGGAAAGTGGGGACTGCGAATGACCATACTGTGTTAGCCAGAGGAAGAAGGACAAGTCTTCTCTCTTTGGCACTCCTGTTAACCTATTGCCAGAGATGCTCACTGACACTGAAATTTAGAAACTATTTGCAAGCTTTCATAAATACCTTGTGTAAACTCCCCTGTGGAGTTCACAGAAGGCAATTGTTCTAGCTGCTTATGGAACTTCAACATTCTGCCTGTTAGAAGCTGAGGAAAAAATATAGTCATTGATGGTCCTTCATTACTTCATTCCTCACCTTGGGTGAAAAAATTACAGGTGGGCAGGGAAAAACCAGTCTGACAAATCTTCTGGTGTGGGGTTCCCAGATCAGTGGGAAACACTATAAAGGGAAGAATGGAAATCCACTTCCAGAGATTCTGAAAACATGACTAGGCAATGTACAAGAGTAGGAATAAGCATTCATTAAGGTGATACGACTTAACATAAGCTTTGGGAGCGATATGTCTTAACATGAGCTTTGGGTTTCATCAGGTATTTTTCCCCTTGAAGGGATGATGTCTAAATAAGCAAGGATGACACTCCTTTACTACCAGATGTCCAAGGCTGACTCTAACACAAAAGGCCAATTTAGCAAACTAGAACTGAGCTCTGAGTTAGATGTCCCAGAAGTCTTAGAATGCAGGTATTGACGCATTTTGAGAGCATCAGCCTTTCCTCTTAAAACTTTTTCACATCCTGATGCAATCCTGAAAGTCTAAAAGCCCAAGTAAAGAAATATATTTAAAAAATATAACAATTCTCCCCTCTGCCCATCCCATTGGAAGGAGTTTCCTTTTCTAGAACACGTGCCACATCAGAGGATGGGAATTAGTGCACGCACAGGTAGGGTGACAAATTTCTTGGCAGTTTCTTGTATTTCCAACAGGTTTGCAAATGACAGTAGATAGTTTTTCTACTGTTTTGACTTTTCCCCAACTTTTAATGTTTGTTAATTTTATTTTCTCTAATACTGTTACCCCATTTTGTACCTATAAGTTGTACATAGGCAAACAAAATGAGGAAGAAGAAGTGTGTGTGAAATGTTCTGATTACTGGGTAAAAACCAATTTTTCTCACCTATGTCATGTTTTCTCTTCTGCCTGGATCTGCCAAGAACTTCCTCCAAGGTCTCAGCAGGATACCAAACTTGCTTAAATACATGTATGAGGCGAATCCTTTACTGTATGTGCATGTGTATAACTGAATGTTTGCAAGAGAGGCCACAAAGTGAGCACCATTTCAAAAGCCCCTGTTTGTCTTGGCATCTTTCCCCTCTCCATTTTTGTTAATTAGTTGACGAACTCTTGCTTGTGCCTGATGTCCTTCCAAATGAGAGGAGCCTTCAGCCAACTGTGCACCATTATTCAAACCTTCAGTTATTGCTCTGCAAAAGCCTCTTCAAAGCCCAGCCTGCTGCCCCTGTTTCTGTTTATCAAACAGCTGTGTTGAGGTTGGCTGCGTTCGGTCAAGTTCAAGGAGAGGAGCTGCCAAAATTGTGAGAGAGGGAGCAGGGGAAAGTGAAAATGCCTCTCACCTCACAGGGAGTGAGAAAAGGGAAAATGGCAGATGCTGGTCCAGGATGCTATAAATAACCAGTTTGGCACCACTGCACAAGAAACAGCTTGGCTAGCCCTCTTCTCTTCTCTTCTCTTCTCTTCTCTTCTCTTCTCTTCTCTTCTCTTCTCTTCTCTTCTCTTCTCTTCTCTTCTCTTCTCTTCTCTTCTCTTCTCTTCTCTTCTCTTCTCTTCTCTTCTCTTCTCTTCTCTTCTCTTCTCTTCCTCTTCTC